>CM061352.1:69409520-69642020 GCA_030867105.1 Liasis olivaceus
TTGCCAAGAACATAAAATTGGAAATAATTTCTGAGGCTTCATGAAAATACTTAAATAGTTTCCCAGAACTCTATAAGAAGTTATTAAAATCATGATGCATAGTATTACTTTAGGTATAATGGTGATACACTAGACAAAATTGCTTTAGTAAAAAACACAAAAACAAAAAAAACCTTTCAGTATTTTAAGTCACTTAACTGGTTTATGGAATTTGTAAACACAATTGTGTTAATGTTTCTTGTGATACAGATTAATAATAATGTTCCCCAAATTGGTCAATTTCTATGCCTCCTGTTTTATGTTACATAAAATATCAGTTGATTTCAAGTGAATATAAAAATCTTTAATTTTAGTTTGAATTATATGGAAAACTAAATATAGTATTAATAAATACAGTGAAATAAATGCTAAAGTTCAGATCTGGCTAAATTATATAAAGATGGACTAGAATAGTAACAGTGAACACAGTAGATAGAAATCCTGTTGAGTCAATGACAGGAGCAATTTACTGACCTTTTTCCCCCCCGAAGCACTGTGATTTTAGTTGGTCTTGTAAATGAAATTATGCCATGAATATTATATCCCATTATGATGTAACAGCTGCTGTAATATATTTACTTTCTCTCATAACCAGTCAGATAGCATGAGATATCTGGGCCACATGGAAAGAGCACAGAATGTGGAGAAGAATTAAGAGGAAACAGCAAACTGCATAAAATAAATTTAAATTTTCAAAGATCCACAGCTAACTATATATAAAATCAAATTTATATTTGAGTAATCAATCAATATCTATATTTTGATCTTTTACCTCATAAAGTAAGACATAAACACAATAAAATTAATAATTACTGTGTAGCATTAAGAGCAAACTCTGCCTTAAAACCATAAAACTAGCTTTTAGTTAATGCAGTTAGAAACTACTGACATGGGAATCATTAAAAATGTTAAAAAATTAAAATCTTAAAATTGCCATAGAATTATTTAACAGAATAAAAGAGAACTAAAACTTAATTAGAATTAAAGATTGCAACTCTTGGTTCTATACTGTAATAAAAATAGTAAGATATAACATATAAGTACAGTGCTATGTAAAAATGATGAGAACAGAATAGAATAAAAATGGTACTACTATATATTTTGTTGGAAATATAATTTCAGGGATACTGATTCTTTAGCATCTCACAACCTTCTGGCCACAAAAAAACAGTGGGATATAGTTAGATGCCTAAATATTTCTTCATCATCATCATCATCATCATCATTTATTTTTTATTTATTATTTATTTTTTAATATTATTATTAACTAATAAGTTAAATAAATTATTATTTAATAAGTTATTAAACTTGTATGCTGCCTGATTCCCAGTGACTCTGGGTGCCTCACAACAATCAAACAAAGAAATTACAGTAAAATCAATAAAAGATGGAAGATAAAAAATGGCAAGTGCAACCAACCATTTATTCTGTTCTCCCTCCTTTTCTGTGAGATTGCTAATCTTAGGATTTTCTTTCTGTCTTTGTTCCCAAAGCATGCAGTGCACAGCTCATTAACTTCTTCTGGTAGGATATAACTAGCTAGGTTGTCAACTTGGCCTATCCCCTTTACATATGTCCTGAAATAACCCTTTCTGCTAAGCTTACAAAGGCCTGCTTCAGTTACAATGACCACCAGGTAGTACCATATGGTCAGTGTGGTCTTACTGGAACTCCTCAGACTTGGGTAGCCAGATGTTATTTTATGAGGTTCAACCTTCTACTAGCAATTGAACTCACAGATCTTTTCACTTTCTACGGCTACATACAGTGTGCTAGCTTTAGGAGCTATCCAGGTCCAGAATTCTGATGATTCTCCTCTATATATTCATCCTGCAATCTCAGAATGCCTTGATCTGTATAGCTGAATGTGTGGGTTTGTGTGTGTGTGCTCCTAAGAGTAGGAGTCAAACCTGATCAAGGACCAGGAAGCAGCTCTTTCAGAACAGTATATACACTTGCCTTTTTTTAAACTCTCAGAAGTGTTATATAATGTCATGCCCTGGTGTATGACATTTTACATAACTTTTACCCCTTCTTGGAAAAAGTTGTTGTTGTTGTTGTTGTTATTTGTACAGTTAATATCCTACATGGAGTTTTCAGTTACAATGACCACCAGGAGGCAACAGTTGCATAAAACATAGTGACAATATATGCTTTAAACGGTTTGTAGTCATGATGTAATGAGAAAATATGATACTAAATTGTACAACCTGACACCCTAGTAAGTAAGCGAAAAATAAAAATGCTATAGATGTCTGTAGAATCAACAGTGAAGAACATGCTCAATCGTTTCTACTTGCCCAGGATCTCAAAGTCAAAGATATTCTGGTAAGGAGATGTTCCTAAAACTTCCATGTATAATATGGTTTAAGGGAATGAGACGATGGTGTCTTCAGGGGAGAACAAGGGGGGCAGTAGGAGTAATGCAAGAGTCACAGCACAAGTCCCAACCCTTTTCTACATGTGTCATGATACCACATTCACATCTTAAAAAGGGTGGAGTTTTTGGGACAATGCAGCAAAGCTTGCAGCATGATGCTTCTCTGCTGTTTTTGCCATTCTGCTTGAAAAAGGGAGAAACAGCAGAAACCGCTGGAAGGAGATGCAGTGAGCCGAGGTGAAGACCTTTGTATGACTGAGGATTTTTAGTTGCTTGGGAATGAAGCAATTGTTATTATTTACATTTGGTTTTCATTAATGAAAAGATCTAGATATCTGCCTGTGTCATTTGGCACTTTTATATTTATTATATACTCTTTAAGAAGCATTCCTGGGCTGCTTATTGCCTAAGAAAGTAGGTAGGAATTAAGATAGGAATTTAACAGATGGTAATTTTGCCAAAAGCATTACTTCTAGGATTATTATCTATCCTTCTGCATTAGAGGAGCTATGCCTATTGAAAGCAAGCCTGATAATCATACTGTGGCCATCGTCTTCACACAATAACCGTCCTGGAATACTGCCTTAGAAATTCAGACTGGACAAAGGGGCAGTGTTAGAAGAATAGACCAAATGGCTCCTGTCAAGAAAGTGTGACATTGACATAGTTTCAAATAATTTAAGCCTGTTGATATAACCTCTATAGGAAACCCCCAACAAACAAACAAACAAACAAACAAGAATGCTAGCATACTCCTCTACCCATTTGGGCAGCAAAGTAGTTGCTATAAGTCTCATTTACTCTGTCTCTACCCCACTATCCTTTGTGTACTTCTTTCATATAGCTTTCTCACTTTTGTATTCAATCCACATTCACTCATCTCACATTTAGTCCTGACCTTATTCCTTCTTGTTGTTCCATACATATTTCTTAAGTTCCTATTCCCACTGCCTCCAGCCTATATTTTTATGATTCTCCTGACCTACCTAACTCTTATTTCCATATAATTGATGTGGACAAAGGTACACTCTTATATATAGCCATTTTCACACTTTTCTTTTTCTTTTTTTGACAAACTTTCATTCCTCTTAGCAGGACTCACATTGCTTGCTACTTTTTGTTTTACTGACATTTATCCATCATAAATTTTTCCATCCATTTTCTCAACTTTAGGGGAAAAGCTGCTCTGATGTTTTTTTGTTTTGTTTTGTTTTTTGCCATTTGTGTATAACTTGAAATTTTTCATTCCATTTTCTATGTGGAGCATTACTAACATTAACTTTTGGATCCAGACTTCTTATTGCATTATACAACTATCTAACTTTCATTGCAAATCATGTAAGTTTTCAGCAAACAATATAACAACGGCTGCATACCAAAGCATACATACACCCATATCTTGAACCATTTTAGTATCACCACAAGTGTTTACACACACACACACACACACACACACACACATATACATATTCATTAAATAACAAAAGAAATCTCACACATCCCTGTCTTACTGTCTGGGTAGTGCCAAACCATTCACTGAACATTCCATTGATTTTTACATATATTTTACTTCTATTAAAAGCTATTCTTATTGTATTCTTTAACAATCATTCGACCTATTTGTGCAAAATGTTCTCTAATTCAGTCCTATTCATTTGTTCACATACTTTTGATAAATCCTCAATACCCTTTCCATCTCAGATTCCTATATTCCTCCATAAACCTGTGATGAGCAAATTCCCATTTCTGAAAGACCCATATTGTACTACTTAAAGGTTGCTCATTATCACTTTTTCTATTCTTTGAATCAGAATTTTGCATACAAATTTCCCAGGCACACTTAACAAACCAACTGACTTGCAGGGTTTTTTTAAAATGTTTAAAATTAATTGATTGAATTAAATTTATCATTATTTTTAATTACTCCTGTTACATTTCCCTTTGTATGGATGAAAAATGATGGCACTCTCCCAATTTTCAGGCACAGATTCAGTTTTCACATAAATAAGTAAACCATATTTTAACATTTCTCAGATTATACCACACACTTCTGGAGTCTTACCATTTTTTTTTTTTTCAATTTACAGCATCTGCAATTTCCTTTTCATTTTTTTCCCTTGAACACAAACATTTGCAATAGTCATTCTGTGACAGAAAGGAGAAACAATGGAAAAGTTCCAAAATGACTGCTTTCCTGTTACATTATACAGACTGCACCTGGAGATGGTAAGGTCACCAAACCATCACTATTGTTATTCATCCTTACCGTTCTGAATGACCTTATCATTTTTCTGTACACTGTTGTTTCCAATCCACCTTATTGATTCATCTGAACTAATGGAATTATTTTTCCAGGCATCACATTCATTCAGAATGTTGTGCAATGTTTCCAAAAAAAAAAAAAAAAATCATCCCTGATTCTTTCATTAACATCATTTATGAGATCATAAGGCACAACTATCATCAGCCTGACTGATTATGTGCCATCAAGCTTGTATTGACTCTTAGCAATCACATAGATATATTTTCTCCAGGACAATCTGTCCCCAACTTGGTCCTTCAGCACTGAGCTCTATGGCATCCTTCCTCTTTCTCTTGGTTTCACAAGTGTACAACATACATATTTCCTTTCATTTTTTAATTAATTAATTCATGGTTTCCAAATCACAATTTCCATATGATCAGGTGGACCAATATATATTGATCTCTGCCACTCTCACTAGTTTTGATCAATTGTGCTTATACATAGTGCTTTCTAGTAAGATTAAAAAAGTGTATAATATGTTTGCCTGTGCCATTTGTATAATTTTCTGCTAACTGTAAGAACAATACTAGTCAGTTTTTGTTGCATTCTGGCCAGTATGCCAGAAACACAACAAAAGCCCAGTTTTATCTTAAACATAGCTGTTCAATGCAAGCTAGAATCTCTAAACAGCCTTTAAAGCCAAATACAGTTGCCCACATCCCACCAACTAGGAGCTACATCCGATGCCTGACAGATGCTTCTTAGAAAGTGAAAAAAATGGTAATCAAGAACCTTTGGAAATAGAAGAACACATTAAGCTGCCTTATTCTGAATGAGAACATTGGTCTATTTTATATCAGTTGATTAGCAGCAGCTCTTCAGACAATTAGGGAGATGTTTTTTTTTCCAATCTGTCTGGAGATGCCAGAGACTGAACATTAGTTCTTCTACAAGCAAGACATACAGGATATCAGCTATTACATTTAACTAGCTAAATAAGTCATTAATGCTTTGCAAAATGTGTTTGACTACAGATAAACCTTCCCATTGCTTTGTTCATTGTATTGCTACTGAGGCTATTTTCTCCCTTTGTTTCATGATTACCAGTACTGGAATAAACAATTACTGTACATTGTTTAAGTGGATTCCCTATAGTTTTATTATTTTCTCTCTTCCCTTTTCTCTGTCACCTATTTCCTTCATTTACAAAATGAAGACAAGAAGAGAAAATCCAAAATGATGCTTGCAAAACTCAATTTGTGTTGGTTAAAAATAAATGGGAACTATCCACACCCGAAAAACAGATAACAGAACGTTATGAATATAGCAAAGTTTGGGAACAAATGCAGACTTCCTCATTGTCTTTCAGACAAGATGAAAACAAAAGTAGCTTTAAATCTGCCAAGCTCATCATAGACAGAAGGAACAGCCATCTGATATCAGCCACACCGCAGAGAAGCTAACTTGCAAATTGCTCATCAGCAAAGAGTGAGTGGTGAAGAAGAGTGGTTAAAACAAAAATAAAGAATACACTGAACTAAAACCATTAATATACAAAAAAGTGTCATTTACAGTGACATTTATGATTTCTACTGCTACCTAACATGGTTATTATATGCATAAAAATGTTAGTACTCTACACATTTCAAGAGCTTGATTGAGTAATAATATGAACTAACACATAAGCATGCAAACATAAAACCTTTTTTTTTTTTTAATTATTAAAACTGGTACTTCATCCTAATCATCTTAACTTCAGAGAAATAGGCCAAGCCTTCTCCATGTTGCTATTAGGAAAAAAAAAATATTATTTCTTTCTTGTCTAAAAGCAGAAAAAAACAAACAAACAAACTTGTCTTCCAGTTAGAAATTCTTTTCACATCCACATTAACAATGAAAGTAGATGTTTAATGACATAGAAAGTACACTAGGCAGGATTTATCATGCAAGCTTAGATGCAGTCATCTGAATTGTGGGATTCTCTCTTTAAAATGCCAGCACTACTATACATAAGCATAGTTTTGGGAAGGGCAATTTAAACTGATGCATTTTAAAGGTGTAATAATTCTTCAACTTTCATTGGTTGGCTTGGTCAGCCATTAAAATTAACACAAAAATCAAAATGCTTTTGACCAGATTGTTCACTTATATTCTTTATATTTTATAATATTTTACACACTGTGAGTATGCTAGAACACAGCAGCATAATGAAAAACCTACCTCTTTTGTACATGCATTGTTGTTGCATGGGGCTTAGGTTGCGCTGCTATGACTGCCATCTTGACTTTCCTGACCATCCCCTGCAGACAGCGCTGATAGACAGGGCATCTCTAACTTGTCAGCATTCCCTATGATATTTATGCTTCTGGGAGGAAACAGATATGTCTGTTCAGAAGGATATTTGCTATATAAGTAGTAGGGGTGCTACAAGCTTGTATGCACTCAGCATTTTGAGATGGGATTACTATACTCTTGCAACAATATTAGTTTGTGAAACAGCAGGCAGTTGTCTACTCTTATCTTCATTTCCAAAGTTTTCACTGTAGGTCTCTGAAAAATAATACCTACACACACACACACACGCACAGAGAGAGAGAGAGAGAGAGAGAGAGAATGTATGAATGAATGAATGAATGAATGAATGAATGAATGAATGAATGAATATAAAGACAACATTGTCTTCTGGAAACATTGTAAAAATGTATTTGCATGCAAACTTGAATATAAATTATATTCGAAACATGTTAAAAATGCATTTAGATAATAGGTGGGACTGTGGTATATTTGTTTGATTTCTCTCTCTCTATTTTTCTTTAAAATAAATGCAGTGGGCATATACAGGTGAAACTCGAAAAATTAGAATATCGTGTAAATGTTCATTTATGTCAGTATGGCAACTCAAAAGGTGAAACCAATATATGGAATAGATGCATTACATGCAAAACGAGATATGTCAAGCCTTACTTTGGTATAATTGTGATGATTATGACGTACAGCTTATGAAAACCCCAAATTCACAATCTCAGAAAATTAGAATATTACATGACATCAATAACACAAGGATTGGAAATAGAACAATATCGGACCCCTGCAAAGTTTAAGCATGCATATGTAACTCAGTACTTGGTTTGGGCCCCTTTTGCAGCAATGACTGCCACTATGCGGCGTGGCATGGATGCTATCAGCCTGTGGCACTGCTGAGGTGTTATGGAAGACCAGGATGCTTCAATAGCGGCCTTCAGCTCCACTGCATTGTTCGGTCTCCGTTGCATTGTTCGGTCTCATGGCATTGTCGGTTGGCAATGCCCCATAGATTCTCTATGGGGTTCAGGTCAGGCGAGTTTGCTGGCCAATCAAGCACAGTAATCCCATGGTCATTGAACCAGGTTTTGGTACTTTTGGCAGTGTGGGCAGGTGCCAAGTCCTGCTGGAAAATGAAGTCAGCATCCCCATAAAGCTTGTCCGCAGAAGGAAGCATGAAGTGCTCCAAAATCTCCTGGTAGACAGCTGCGTTGACCCTGGACTTAATGAAGCACAGTGGATCAACACCAGCAGATGACATGGCTCCCCAAATCAACACAGACTGGAAACTTCACACTGGACTTCAAGCATCGTGCATTGTGTGCCTCTCCATTCTTCCTCCAGACTCTGGGTCCTTGGTTCCCAAATGAGATGCAAAAGTTGCTCTCATCAGAAAAGAGGACTTTGGACCACTGGGCAACAGACCAGTTCTTTTTTTTTTTTCTGTAGCCCAGGTAAGACGCTTCTGACGTTGTTTGTTGTTCAGGAGCGGCTTGACAAGAGGAATACGACATTTGAAGCCCATGTCCAGGATCCATCTGTGTGTGGTGGCTCTTGATGCACTAACTCCAGCCTCAGTCCACTCCTTGTGAAAGTCCCCAACACTTTTGAATGGCCTTTTCCTGACAATCCTCTCCAGGCTGCGGTCATCCCTGCTGCTTGTGCACATTTTTCTACCACACTTTTCCTTTCCACATAACCTTCTATTGATGTGCTTTGATACAGCACTTTGGGAACATCCAACTTCTTTTGCAATTACCTTTTGGGGCTTTCCCTCCTTATGGAGGGTGTCAATGATGGTTTTCTGCACAACTGTCAGCTCAGTAGTCTTTCCCATGCTTGTGATTCCTACTGAACCAGCCTGAGAGACCATTGAAAGGCTCAGGAACCCTTTGCAGGTGTTATGGATTCATTAGCTGATTAGAGTGGGACACTTTGAGCCTAGAATATTGAACCTTTTCACACTATTCTAATTTTCTGAGATTGTGAATTTGGGGATTTCATAAGCTGTACGCCATAATCATCACAATTATACCAAAGTAAGGCTTGACATATCTCGCTTTGCATGTAATGCGTCTATCTCATATATTGGTTTCACCTTTTGAGTTGCCATACTGACATAAATGAACATTTGCACGATATTCTAATTTTTCGAGTTTCACCTGTAGGTATTCCTTTGGCCATGACATATTTACCATATACTGCAAATCCAGATTGTGGATAGGTAATATGGTGCAATTATGGGAATTTAATTGGTCTATATTTCTTTTTACTTAGTTGTAAGCTGAAATGAAATGATGGGATGGCAATACACACACACACACACACACACACACATATATACACATACATACATACACACACACAAACATATGTATATACATGGCTTCCCATTTGCAGTAAGTCATTTCCTTTTATTTATTTATTTTTTTTCTATTTGCAATGCCTTGTGTTTCATTTATTTTGAAATTATAGAGTTCCTAGTCAGCATTTGAACAAAATACAGGTATGTGTATGGATTTTGAGAAGCCAAGGTTGTTTTATCCATCCAGCACATTATTGTGTATCTTGACTCACAGTAATTCTTCAAAGCATCAGATCTTTCCCATCAACTATCTTCAGGGGGGTACGAATGTGAGTTTCTCATTACCTATTAATGTGTGATTAGATTTTAATAGAAATTATTTATCTTCTTTTGGTTTGTATACACCACTCAGAGTCTAATCTTTTGTGTTAGGCAGTCATATAAAGGCTTTAAATAAATAAATAAACTAGAAATGGTAGCAATTGATCTTAGGGACTACTGTGTTATTTTGTTGTTGTTGTTCTTTCAATTTTATTCCAAAGGACATTCATACAAAATATATTCCACGTGATTTGAAAGAAAGTCCATTCTACTCAGCAGATGGAAGTCAAGAATAGACTTAATCACTTGAGTTTACTAAAACCTTGGGTCAGTAATATTGTGAGATTATCTTATTTGAGCATATTTTACTGGATCTTCATAATTTTTCATTATTTGATTCCTCTACCCTGCATACTATCAAATTAAAAGTCATCAGGCTCTCTTGTATGGTATATTCCTGCAGGGGGAAAAAATGCTGATCTCTATGAATTTTAGGACTTGTACTTTTTAACTTCTTACTGTGTTGGTTAAACTTTTGGTAGATGAATTTATGCCCCAGGTTAGCGTGAACCAATTATTGCCTTCACACTCAACAGTAGATTAATGTTGATGAACTAGAAATGAAATGAAAGTAAATATTCTTTAAAATACATTCCTCTTTTCTACCAAACAATTATATGTGCTGTCAGTAGCTGTAAAATACCATATAAAAGCACCAGGAGGCATATGCACACCAGGAAAGAGCAATAATAAATACATATATTTTGTCATGCATATACATTATTTTGAAAAGTCTGATTCAGATATAAATGTTTCTCAATATTGCGATATATATTCTACATTCTATATTTGATGACTATATCCCCTATTAAAAAAAAAAAAATCTGAAACGTCTATGTGCATTAAGTTGCTGTTGATACCTTGCTAGCTTATATAAAAGTGCTTGAATTTATCCATGCTGCAAAGGTCCATTTTCCATAAAGCATTATGGCTGAAAACTGCATAGAAACAAACTGTAGACTTTGGTTTGATAAAGCATAAAAAATACAGCTGGCTTCACTTCAGATTAGTCTGGATTATTACAGGATCGTATTACCAAGCATGAGATAAAGTATGCTTGCTGCATACAAAAATCATCTTGAGGAGAGGAAGCAAAG
Organism: Liasis olivaceus; assembly: GCA_030867105.1. NCBI lineage: Eukaryota > Metazoa > Chordata > Lepidosauria > Squamata > Pythonidae > Liasis > Liasis olivaceus. Next base: position 69,420,269 of record CM061352.1, read on the forward strand.
ACATGCTCTTTATTTTAACATTATTTTGCTCTCACTGGTGCATAGCTGACATTTCTCATCATGCCTGATGATATTTTAGACTGCTTCAAATAAACAGGAATTACAATTTAAACAGAAACTTCTGTAGCCTAAACAACTGCTCAGCTTCCCAACACAAATGCATTGTTTAAGGCATTTCATTTTTTCATGTTCAATTTTTTCTAAAAGGCAATAGAGGGCACCAGCAGGCTGCTTTCTGTGTAATTCTCTACAGAGAGTAGTGTTCTTGCTGAAATGGCATTTACATGGCAGGCTTTACACTATTTGACTTTCAAATTTGAGATGAAAGCAGTGGGTGAGGGACAGGTTACAGTATGCAATCTATAAAACACACTTCAAGACATGCTTTAGGAGAAAGAAGCAAGTAAATTGAAGCTTTAGTGCAATAGGCATTATCATATAAATGTGGGGGTTTTTCCTGTATTGTATTAAGCTTTATATAATTAGATAATTCATAAATAATTAGGTCAGGTATATATATTAAACAACCTTCATAAATGTTTCTTAGTACATCATGAAATATCAACAAACTGAATGTACAGATGTAACTATATTCTGCAGGCAGGAGATATATACAAAGAGATGCAAAGTCATTGGATAGGCTACTGTGGGACGTATATCATTTAAGTCATGCTGTTTGGACTTAACATTTTGGTAAATTGATGTAATGGAAAAGATCACACTTTCCTTAGAATACACATTGTAAAAAAATATAGTAATTTTGGCCAAATAATGAAAAGCTGGTTCTGGGCTTCTTTTTTCTTTACTTTTTTGTGAGTGGGGAGGGGGTCAACCTCCTACTCTAACTGCAGCCATGGGATTTCCTGGTGTGCTCCCATAAATGTACTAACTAGGGATGAGTTTGTTTGCTTGTTTGTTTGCCTTCGATCAGCCAAGGTAGTGCCACCAACTACTGACTGATTATTGGGGATGGGCTAGATAAGTATGTGGACATAGGAATAAATAGATAACCTGGAATCACTATTCAGATATGGAAGGGAGAAACAGTTATTTCAGAATATGAACAAGAACGTTTTGCCCCCAGAGACAATAAACTATTTTGGCTTTTAGTAGCTGGAAGTTCTTGAAATTATAGCCTACATAAAATCTGGAAGGCACCAAATTGGAGAAGGCTGATTTGTATTAGACCATGTTCAATTACCTGTGCCTGAATTACAGATATAATTCTGATTATTGCATATTGCCAATATTGTGGGATGTAGTGGGGGAAATGAAGAGACTATCTTTAATTTTGACCATATAGCAAAAGATTTTAAAACTTGGTCATTATCTTTTGATCTTCAGCTGGTTTATTTTTTATAAAATTATACACAAGCCTGTATTTTACATAATTTCATCTAGATATAATGATGAATATTTGCTTATTCAAATATTTTACAAGGTGGGTATATTAATTGTAAATTGTCATCAATGGCTTCAAAGTATGAGGAGGAGGAGGAGGAGCAGCAGCAGCAGCAGCAGCAGCAGCAGCAGCAGCAGCAGCCATCATAAACTAAGACACAAACCTCTGAAGATTTTTCTATTATTCCATGCTGATGTTGCCAGTTTTCCTTAAGGAACTGGTTGGCTCCCTATGGAGGTCAAGCGCTAAACTAGAGTTGACTTTTGGGTTGGTTCCTATGTATGACAAATATCTGTAAACAAGCCACTCCATAGGGGTTATAGGGTTTTGCTTATTGATTTTAGAAGCTGACCTAGTTTTTTGTTTTGTTCTGAACAAATTGTTCAATCAAATTATCTCTGTTTGCAAATGGTCTACGGAAAAAAGGGGGGGGGGAAGAATTTGCTGGCTTTTGCATAGCTGCATGATGTTGACCATTTTTTTTTCAGTGAATACCATGTGCATATAAATCTGAACAATGATTTTGGTGAACTGAGCATAGAATTGTAATTGCATCTGCAACATAAAAGCATATTGTAACCTTTCAGCTTTGAGATTAGGTGAACAAATGCAGATAATTTCCAGACAGAAAAAGGAGCCTGCAGTTTCTCTGTGATAAACAAATTTAGACAAAACTGAATAGAACATTTTGGATTATCCTTTCATTTAGTTTTTTAAAAATATATTTACAGCAGTATTTTTTTTTCATTCCTGACTAATTGTATTATAAATAAATCATTATTGTGAATATTTGTATTCTTTGTATGATATCCTGGTATTATTCAAATAAGGATAAAAAAAAATTTTCCTGTCAAAGATCCACTAAGAGTTAAATTAGCTCCATAGAAAATGCAAGAGTAAATTTAATACTGTGCCTCTGCTTACACAGCATGATTGTCTATAATTAACTGTGGTTTTCTCAGTCCGATGTATGGGTTGACATAACATAACATAACATAACATAACATAACATAACATAACATACCCAGCCATGTGTTGGAAGAAAAGTTTATCTTACCAAGTTCGTTTCTGAGCCAGGAGTAAAGACACTGACTAATTGCATGAAGTTAGGAGGTTTATTCTTCACCCAAGAGCAGAGACAAGGACAGCATGCTGTTAGGTGGGCGGCCGCACTGGGCCCCCTTCATACAGTACCTTATATACCTTTTGTTACATTCACATCCACATTGAAATGCCATGATCTTTCTGGTCCAATCAAAGCCAGTTACCTTGATCCATACTCCTCCCCTTACCCAGGACCCCTTTCTCTGATGTGATTAAGGTTCTTCCTTTCTGTATGTAAACTAATTTCTGTCACCTTGAGTGTTAATAACCATATGTAAACTATCCTTTATCACTCTGATTGTCCACCAAGCGCTGTCCTGATTTACATCCCTGATTGTATTAAGAAGTGTTGAGGGTCACATCCTCAAGAATGCAACCTGTTGATAATCTAAAATGAGGCCAGTCACTGTAAGGTCAACCATACAATTGGCATATTGCTGGGCTTGCATTTACTTCAGGTTATACAAGCAGGTAAATGTATAAATGTATAAAATGTTTACAAAATGTCTAAATGATTAAAATGTGTACATGTTCCAATCTTCTAACACATGAACTAACCTCATGGACTGTGTTTACACAACAGACTATGATAAAATGTGGGCGTGATTCAGTGTATCCTTATGATATTAAGGCAGCAAATGATTATTGCAAAAAGGCAGTGTGCTTATAAGTGCCTCAAAATTGCAAGAAAACTCCTTAAAGTTATGCCACAATGATTCTCATTAGACCAGACAGTTCTTCTGCTGAAAAATGCAGCCAGTATTTGAGATCCTCAGTGTGGGTTGCCCTTTTTATTTTCTATCAAGTTTATATGTTTTCCTTTCAATTTTAATGGTGTATTGAAAAATGTAACAATGACTAAGTCTTGTTTTAGCAGGACTTATTTTTCAGTGGCTATATATAGCATCTTACTCAATAACATAACAGCTAAAAACACAAGAATCATAACAGTTGTATTTTATGTTTGTTATTATTACTATTGAGTTTAATAAAATGAAAAAGAAGATTAGAAAATATAAACAGAAAATGCAGAGATAGCTGCCAATTTGCACAGGCGAGAGCTGCTGCACATAATTACTATATATTATCTCCATATTGGCTATGATGTAGCAAGTGCTTATGATATTATATCCAGTATCATAGAAAACATCCTGTTTAGAAACACTTGTCTAAAGGAAATACGTTATAGAGTGATTTCATGTTCTTCTTGTGGGATTCTTCTAAATGCCCAATTAGCTACTTAGAGAACAGAAAGCTATACCAGATAATACTTTAGAATAATTCAGAATAATTCTTACAGTTTTATGAAATTCTTCCTTTTGGGCTTGAGAATCTGAGCTCCAAAGATTGCCAGAAATGGATTCCCAAAGTGCCAGTATTTCTTAAATTAGGTAGTTGCTGAGAGAAGTGATCAGAGTCTTAAAATGCCCACCATGCTCCATATTGTTGCTGTCTATCTAACTAGGCTAAAAGAAAATACCGAACAATACAAATACACAGTAGCAGGCATTTAAAACAAAACAAAACAAAACAAAACAAAACAAAACAAAACAAAACAAAACAAAACAAAACAAAACAAAACAAAACAAAACAAAACATAAAGGTAGCAATTGCTATCTATAAATCAATATACTAGAAAGGTTTCATACAGTTCCTGACCAATAGGATAAGCATTTAAAGAATAGATAAAGTCTAACTTCAGGAACAAGAGGAAATTAAGAAATTAAATTTTCACTTCAGAATGTTAGTCTGTCTTTGCATTAATCTAAATGCCTAGGTGTATTTCTATTTCTTTGAGCAATGCAATTTTTTCTCTTGTTTTTATTTTTTCATGATTTTTTTTTTCATGTAGAACATTTTCTTCCTTTCCTTTCCTTTCCTTTCCTTTCCTTTCCTTTCCTTTCCTTTCCTTTCCTTTCCTTTCCTTTCCTTTCCTTTCCTTTCCTTTCCTTTCCTTCCCTTCCCTTCCCTTCCCTTCCCTTCCCTTCCCTTCCCTTCCCTTCCCTTCCCTTCCCTAGGTGTTTTCCCTAGAATCTCAAAACTAGAATAGTTTTCTGTAGTCATTCTAAGGTTCCTTAAAAAAAAAAAGAAAAAAGGGAATAGATAAGAATACTCAGCAATTATAATAATCTTCCATCTTCCCAATCCAAAATTCAACCAAAGCAGCAATATATTTATCTGTTATATTAACTTGGACAGTCCACATTGCATAAACTCCATGTTCTAGCAAATATCTGTCTATGATTATGGAACTATGAAAAATTCCTCTGCATGCAGGTTATTATCATGCTATTCAATGTTATGCGCGCACACCACACACACACAACATGTACCTTAGAATCACATATTAAAATAAGAGATTCATGGTTGGAATTTAACCACATCACTCGTAACAGGATAATTTCAGCATGTATACTGAAAATTGAACTAAACAGCAAGTTGTTTATTTTTGTATAATTATATAATAGATTCAAAAAACAAAGTAATCAAAATGTATTGCTAAGTATTTCTGTAAATAGTTAAATACTTGTTGATATATGTCACCAGTGAAATTGTCTAAGATGTATAAAGGTACTTCTAATTACTGTCGGAAATGTGAAAAGCATGAAGGGAAATTTTACCATGCATGGTGGACTTGTGAAAAAGCAAAAATATATATATATATATATTGGACACAAATACATATCAGATGTAGAGAGTTTTAAAAATTAACATTCAAATGAAACTGGGATTTTTCATACTAGGACCTATGGATAGTCAATTAGAAAATACTCATGGACAATTGGTTTTATATATGGTGACTGCAGCAAAATTATTATATACACAAAGATGGAAGAATACAGAAATGCCTACAATGGAGGAATGGATCAAGAAGATGCAGAAATGGCTAAACTGACTTGTTTGATTAAGAAGAGAACAACAATTATCTTTATAAAAAGACTGAAGACTCTTTATGGTCTTTTTGCTGAAAATGGACAAAAATGAGTTGATGATTTTTGGATTTTCTGATTAAAAAGGGTTGTTTATGGGAAGAACGGAACCATATGCAGTTTGGGAGGGTGGAAATTATTATAATCATGTTTGCAACTGCTGCAAAAAAGATCAGAAGTTGCTTCTTTGGGTATATTTTATTATTTTTCTTTGTTTCTGTTTCTCACTTTTTCCTTTATGATTACATCATACTTGCACAATATTGTCATACTAATACTTCCACATTAGAATTCATCATGTTGATATTAAAATAATTTCAGCAAGCTTCAGCTCTTTACCTTATTTGAAATATCTAGCAGCAGGAGCACTTTATTTTATGATATTTTATCCCATTCCATAATAATAGAATTTAACAATCGTTATTCAAACATAAAATAATGCTTTGTTACAAATATACATGGTTTATAAGCATGTTGAGCATCCCCAAATGTACCCAGGCAAAATGTGTAAATATTTAAATAAACTATAATAATGTTCTGAAACTACACTGATTCCCCCCCCCCACCCCCACCATACTGCTTTTAGTTGGCCCAGAAATTCTCATAATGATATTAGGCAAATGTTAAACATCTAGCCCAGGATTTCCAAGGATTGTATTTGAGATGCATGTGATTAAATTGGATAATTAGTAGTGGTTTTTTTTTTTAATCCTATTCAACAGCTTTTATGGCTCCTTCATTTTGTTATTGAAAATGGGCATAAGTCTCTATTTCATAGTGTGTGGGGGATTTCAGGGGCTTATGGGGGTGACCGAATAGGACCTGTAGCTGATATCACTGATTCCCCATTCCTAGGCTCTGCAGTCCAGGGTTGCAGTGTAATTGTAGGGTTCAGGCTTTGAAACTTACTGACTATTGATCTGCTATTGGATAAGCAGACTTTGAAAAAGAAGGAAACTACTGTTAGATGATTTTTTTTAGAAAAAATCAAAATTGCTAAGTCTCTTTTTCAACCTGTAAATCTTCAATCTTCTCTTTCTCTTTGGTCAAACAAAGCAATTTTAAACTAATCTTCCCCAACATAGTATCTGTCAAATGTTTTTGAGACTGCAAATCTCAGGATTCCATGCCAGCTTCACCAAAAGTTAAGGAACTTTTGCTTCCATGTACATATACACACACACACCTTATCCATATGTAAATGAAGGGTAGGTTAGATCTGGCACTAGGAGGCTTTAAATCTGAATATTGATATGTTGTTGCCAGTCAGGATTAGAAGTCTAGCAGCTACAGTTTGAACTGTGAGGAAAATGGGTGACATAACAATGGCAATAATAGCTGTTACTTGATGGAAAATGTTCATACTCAAAGATGTGTACCAATTTTGTAAAAAAGCTTTTTTAAAATCTTTTTTAATTGGATGTAATGTTGATAATGCCAAGTAGATTCCATACCATGGCAAAAAAAAGGCAAGCTTTTAATGTGTCATTGATATGAACTGACATTCTTGTACAGGTAGTCCTCAGTTAATGATGGCAAATGGGACTGGAATTGCCATCTCTAAGTAATGCAGTTGTAAAGTGTGATGTCGCATGACTGTGCCACTTAGCAACAGCAACTCTGGCATTCCTGGTTGCCATTGTTAAGCAATCACTGTGGGACATTAAGTGAGGATGTCACATGGTTGCCCTTTGCGACCTCCTGCTGAGTTCCCCATAGACTTTGCTTGACAGAAACTGGCAAAAAAGGTTGCAAATGGTGACCATGTGACCGTAGGATGCTGTGATGCAACAATTATAAGCCGGGCACCAAATGCCCAGATCGCAATCACATGACCACATAGATGCTGCTATGTCTGGAACTCTAAGGACCTGTCAGAAGTACCACTCGTTCAGCACCATTGCACATTCAAACAGTCACTGAATGAGTAGTTGTTAACCAAGGACCACCTGTATTAACAGCTCTATAAACCACTAGCCACATGATAAAGTAAAGCACAAGGATGGTTCTAAACAATGTGGGTAAATGTATATTCTTCCTTAGAGTAAAGAGAATTTTTTCTAAACAATATTCTAATGTTCTTAATCTTAAATGTATGTATGTATGTATGTATGTATGTATGCATTCATTCATTCATTCATTCATTCATGCAAAGAGTGATATATACATTGTACCCTCTATCTTCCAAATGCCCAGGATAAGGTACATTATTAATAACAATAACTACATGATTGGGGGGGGGGGGGGGGACAACTCACCAAATTCTAAAAAAAAACAAAAAAAGTACAATGAAATTTGAGAATAGCATTAAAATTGGAGGCTAAACAAATATGATGTAATATTAGATATACGTAAAACAGGTTTCCCTGCTTATCTAAAGCAGGCAACATCCATGGATTTGAAAACAGTAATGACAGACTTGTGAAGATGTTTGATTCTCTGAAAGTAATTCAAAACAAAAAAATGACAATAATAAGCATATAAATAAATGATGAAAGTAGTGGTAAGTCAAGGTTGAGGAGACACTCAAGAGGATGCCATAAAATGTCTATAGCTAACATTTTAGTTTTCCATAGTATCCTACCACAAAAGCCATTTTGAAGCAATTGCCCTATTGGATATCATCAAGAGCTGTGGGGTGTACAAAATGCTCCAGAATACCAAATCTAGACACAGAGATTTTAATATATTACTGGTAATAAATTGTTAGTAATAATATTATAATTTTGAAATCAGATGCAACTGTAACTGAAAAAGCTTCAAAGTATTCCTAAAGTAAAAAAGTGGTGCTCTTAATATTTTACATAATTCAAATTAAGTGCTACATTCAAAAAACATGATAAGTACCCAAATAATGCAGTTGTAATAGAAATAAAAACTTAGATGTGTACATTGGCAGAAAAATTATTGTTTCACAAGGACAAGTAATATCATTTTAGGTTTCAATTGTACTTATGGTTTAAGCTCAGGAGATAACTTCATCGGGCTCAAACATATGGTGTTAAACTTTTCTTTGTAACCGTTTAGTATAATAAACTGCAGGTGGTAATGAGTATTAAAACAGCTAGGCATGTTATGTTTAAAATGTGTGAAGAAAGCTGATAACTTCTTGAGGAAGGACATGATGAAGTGGTGGAAGAATTCTACCTGCAATAGGAGACTGCTTGTCAAGTAAATCAAAGTTATTTCCTAGTGTGTTTTGTCATTGTTATGATCATGCTGTTGCCTGTTGAAGTAGAAAACACCATGACAAGTTATCATCAAGATGTTCTAAAGATCTAATCCAGTTTGTATAAAGAAACACACAATTTTAAAACTTTGTGCTGTATCTTACCAAAAGTTGGAACTTATCTAAGAATGTTGAGATTTGTTTTGATTATCTAACTGTATTAAATCAAAGATATTATCCCATGTTGTTAGATTAAGTTGCATGAATAAGGGCTGCCACTTCTGAAGTTTCCTGGAACTCTTTGCTGCCACCCATATGTAATTTTAAAGCCCAGATTTGCTAGTTCCTAATGAATTGTTTGCTAAATAACATTTCATAAAGACTAGTTTTTTCAAGCTTTTTGCAAATTCAGTTTTGTTTCTCTATCCCTAGTTGCCTGATATTTCTTACTTGTTTCTCTGTCTATAGCCACTGCCCTTAGTTCAAAAAAGGCAGAGGTATTTTGGAAAATGTATCTCATTCTTTAATATTTATTTTCTCAAAACTTTTTCATGCTGTTCTGCCCATATTTCTTCCTTTGCTTATGCCAAGCAACAGCATGGTGCTTTCTGACATGGTTGCTCTATGACAATCACCAAACTTCACATCTTCACTAGCTTTCTAAGAATTTTCCATAACTAAACTACTGTTATTATACCACATTAAATTAATCATGGCTATTTTAAGATTACTAATTTCATCTGAATCTGACTGCATATAAAGATTTACTGTCATCTCTAAAACTCTGTTGGTAGTTTAGTTTATTCAGCCAACATTAACAATCTAATTATTTGAAAATAACAGTTATTTGGCAACATATAAAATATGGCTAAAATGGCAAATTTGTTTTTAATGTAATTTGATCTATCTTATTTTCCCTTCATTTCAGTGAAGTTTTACAGTGATGGTGTTTTTAAAATGGTCAGTCTAAATCTTTAATGATTCTTGAGATTAGCAAATATCTAGTTTGCAAAAATAGTTCACAAAAATAGTTTGCAAAACAGTCTTCATATTTCACCTTTTAAAACTAATAATGAATGGAATATGAATTATACTGTCATACAGTATGATATATTATTTACATTAGAATTCTAATTTATATTAGAATATAGGAAATAATAGTTGGTGTTTTTTGCAACAGCAGTTTTCCAAGCAATAGTTTATTAATTGTCTATTATTTTCCCTCTTTTAGGCTTAGAATCCTATGTATACTTACTTACATGTAAACATATATAAGATTGTAGTGTACATAAATCAATTATTTAAGATTTCCTTTTCTTCAAAACTAAAAACTAATTTCTGTTACGATTTTGTGCCTGCCTTTTGCAATCAAGAACAAACTCCTGCTTGTGGCTTTTCCTTGTAGTACACACACACACACACACACACACACACAGAGCAAAAACACACATACTCTTGGTCTCAAAATGATGGATATCCCTTCAGCCCCATTTCTTCCAAGTCTGAGTAATAACCCTTTAGCTATTGCTATGTGCTATAAATGAATAGCGTCTGAAGAGAAAAGCAGTTTAACCCTCCCTTATCACAGTTTGACAAAATATCATCACTGAACTCCCCTGGGAGATTATAAAAATTGCTTATATCCCTTGGAGAAAAGGGCTTAATGAATGAATCCTCGAATTTTTATCTCCTGGACTTACTGCAGGACATGGAAAGCTGTAGAACTTGCGCCCACCCCCACCCCCCACCCTCAGAAAAGAAGTTCTAGCCAGCTTACAGCAGTGATTCTCATAGTGAAACAGATAGGAATAGAAAGCTATTAACTGAAGTGTATAAAAAGGTTACTCTTCCTTATTGCTTTGACCTCCCACTGTTGTGATACTTTTAACACTCAAGCTCACAGTTTGTGTGTGTCTGGCTAAATTAATAATTTGTCTTTAAAAAAAAGATTCCCACAAACATCTGATTTATCACAATATAAATGAATTATATTTCACCACAGGGAGAAAAGATAATTTATTTCTACAGCTTCAGGGAAATAGAAGCAGCCTGATCCATATATGAAATAGGTGTATTTTTGGTATTATTATTTTGCACTATATGAAAAGGATAAATAAAAGAAGTGAAATAAATTTCATGGATATTACAACTATCACTCTTGATAGGATTGCAATTTCCCTGAAAGAGCATGTTTGCCATCTGGGAGTTCTTTTGGACTCATGGCTTCTACCAGAGCAGCAGGTGAAGGCCATGGTTAGGACAGCTTTCAACCTGTTTTAGTTGGTGCACCATGAGGTGCTGAAGACAGTGACTCAGATCATTGTCATCTCTCAGTTAGATTATTGCAATTCACTTTACAAGGACTGCCCTTGAAGACAACCCAAAAACTGACTGGCATAGAATGCAGCAGCACATCTTGACTAGTGCTAAGCAATTTAATAGAATACCACTATGTTTTAGGAGTCACACTGGTTTCTGGCAGGTTTCCAAGTCCAATTCATAATGATGATGGCTACTTGTAAAATCCTGTGTGGCTTTGGTCATCATTACCTTCAGGACCATCTGTTCCAGGTGACATCTGCCTACCCTATATGAGCAACCCTGGAAGACATTATATGTGCCCATCCCTTGAGAGATTAGGAAGTGGAGTGTCACTCAGTATCAGCCCCTTCACTGTGGAACTATTTGCTTCTCTCAAGGTCAAGTTAGCTACTGATGAAAATATACTTTTTTCATTGTGTTTTAGACTAGGGGATCCTTAATAAGTGACAATGATGCATTTGGGTTTTAATGTTTACACAATGTTGGATTTTCTTTTCCTGTTTAATTCTGTAAGCTGCTGGAATCCACCTCAGATCAAATCCAACTGATTTTATCCATCAGATGCCTCAAATAATCTTCTCAGTGGCCCTGCAGATGTTCCTATGGCCCTTCCTTCCCTAAGGAGTAAGTTAATTGGACAGGGATTCCAGTCAGCAAAGTATGGACATGGTAAGGGTGGAAAAAATAATTATATTACATTATATTTTGCCACTCTTAGAGCCACAAGGTAACCCTTAATAAAGGCTCCTACTCATGTTTAATCATATTTGCTGTTTGTCCTTCTTCAGCAGCGTTTTAAGTGTCTCTTCTGCTATTTCATCTTCCAGAGTTCCTTTGAAAATTTGGGTGCTGCCCAGGTTCTAACCACCCTCAGGCTCAGAAGTTTACAAAGTGAATTTGGACCCACCACTGCTTCTGAGACCAACCTATCTCACAAGGTTATTGTGTGGGAAAGAAGGAGGAGGAAGAGTTATGCACACTGCTTTTAGTTCCTAAATGAAAGATGAGATATGAATTTATTGAATAAATACATTTCTTGTGAAGTCATGATTTACTTGTTAAATAAGTCACAAGATACAAGCATCTTGCTATAAAAATTGTTTTAGAAATCACAATGACTGAATTCACATAACATATAAGCCAAACTCATGCATATTACTTAATGGTTTAGCCAGGGATGGACAACTTCTGCTGGTGTAATAGTGACTCTAGGTGTAATGGTGACAGTGGGTGCTTCCTCCCTCCCCCCCCCCCCACAACATGGGGCTGTGACTAGAATGTATGGGGAACATTAAATCTAAGGTAACTGATAGAAACTGTTGGAGAGTGCAAAACACAGCTTCTCCCCGTACAGTCTGAAGGTTTGGAGTGTTTGCAGAAGAATCAGAGTGCCAGTCCTCTTCCCAACGGAGATGCAGCAATCTCACAATAATGCAATCTGAAGAGTGCTGGAGAGGTGGTGCAGAAGCCTCTATCAGCCTGTTTAATATGGAAGGGAAGCAACACTACAGCTTGAGTTGCAGATCTTGCCTGGTCCTGAGAATTTTATCCTGGGCTCTGGCCCAGCAACAGAAATTTGGGTAGCTTTAGTCTGGCAGTCACCATTTTGGAAGCCTGAGCTTACCAGCGTTGGAAGCAGTTGAGACCTCCAAAAAAGGTACTATTCAGGTTAAAGATTAACATAGCATAAGATGCTGGTACAGGGATGGCTTTAAATCATTAGTTCTCCAGCTGGACTTTGCTGTGAAGACTTTTTTATTGTTGTTTCTGGATTACTTTGCAGGCTGATTTGGAGAAGCATATTTCCCGGCTGCCTATACATCTTAATATTGGTGTGAATAAAAAAATGTGAGCCTGGAATAGTTTGATTGCTGGATTACATCAGCACCGATTCCCTAGAAACTGTTCCCTGTAAGAATGTTCAGAGACATGGCCAGGTTTGGATCTTGTGGTATAAGCCTAGGCTATTCCCTGGTGATATGCCAAGCTGAGCTTTAGATCTTCTATTTTTATAGGGACTTCTTTGTCTCTAGTAAAAGCAGAATGGTGAGGGGTAGGACAGAATAGGCTCAGGTGTGTAGTGTATGTGTAGTTTGGTGAGTGGGATGACTTAGGGGCTCATTTAGCATGAATTCACCTGGCTGGGTGTTCTAGTGAGTTGCTATGGCAGGAGGCTAAGTGTGGCCTACAATCATGGAAAGGACGTTCAATGTATTTTACACTTGTCAGGCTTCATGGTAGGCCAGGCCAGGAAACAGGCAGCACAAGAATTACAGGAATCTTTAATCTTTAAAGCCTAGTAGAGTTTCCTGTGTCCTTTTGTTTGATATCAAACCGAATCAAGGTGGGATTATTTTGAGTTTCTTTTTCATGCCTTCTTCTTTCCCAGGATTAAGTTGTCTTTTGTTTTCCATTATATGTTCTTGCATACATTTTTCAGAGTTACATCCACATTGCCCTATAATCCCCCCTTCCATGCTAGGTCTGTCTGGAATTAAACCATCCTCAACCATGATGGCATTGGGTAAGGGTAGGGGGGTGCTGTTGTCATCCATGAGATTCTGCTGACACCAACATATACAACTGCACAGATCATTGGATATGATATCTTGTTTTTGAGGTTAGGCACAGGGATCCAGTGGAGTTTGCTATTGTACACTGCTTCCCTTCCTGTTGAACAACAGTATCCCTGCAGGGCTGCTCAACTTCATTGTGGGGTTGCAGTGGAGTTTCCCCAGCTAACAGTGTTCAGGAATTTCAACCCAACTTCACTCAGTAAGGAATCTGGAGCAGCCATGATTCATGGCCACATTGAGAACCTTGAACCTGACCCATCTCACTGAGGGCCTGATGCCCATGAGAAGTCACACCCTAGATCTGTTTTTTTGTTTTGTTTTGTTTTGGGCAGACACAATATAATGTGAAAATGGGGGATATTGAACTTCATCCATTGTCATGGTCGGATCATTGCTGACTGCTATGGTATTTTGCAGTGCAACTCCTTTATGCAATGAGTAAGGACCTATTAGATCAGTCCACCCCAGATTCCTGATAGATCCTGCAGATTTTAAATGGGCTCTTTCCACCTGATAAGGCCTCAGAAGCATATGTTTCAGTAGCTATCCTCACTCTTTGGATTTTCCTCTCAGCAGAGATTCAGTCAGCTGAATAAATAAATTGGGACATTTTTTATTCTTTTCTTAATTATTGTATTTTTATTTTATAATGATTATTTTAATTATATTTTAATATTATTTTGTGTGTTTTGCTAGCAAGAAAATTCTCATACTCCCCATACCCAAGATTATTTCCCTTTTATTCCCCATCAGTAGAGGATACAATGATACTGAGATTCTTTATTTCCTTCCATGGATTAAAAGAAAGGTCAACATTAAAAAAAGAAAAAGAAAAAGGGGGAAAACAATTGATGAAGATAAGTTGCGAGAGTAATTAGCAGTGAAATCTATGCAAAGTTATTTTTATTTTACTTTTGTTTAGCTTTTTAAAGATTCAAAATGCTCTTAAAAAAAAAAGAAAGAGCAATCAGTACAATTTGAGTAGGTAGACATTTCTAAGGGTTGTAATGAGTACATTAAGCACCATTATTTTACAGAATTCATTTTTCCCCTGAACATTAAAAAAAAAAAAAAAAGTAAAAACTGAACATTTGGACCCCACCCATTCTGGGAGGCTCTGAGGGTTGACGAAGGGCACTGCATATGACCTTTGGATCACCCCTTTTCTACCCATAAAAATTACTCTGTTTAACTCGATGTGCAAATCCAGCCTGAATATTTTGCACCTGACTTTAGTTTGAAGATCTTAGATTCTAATAAAAGAAAAATGCTTTTCTGCAAGCTTGGATACAACCTGTTTTGAACAACAACAGAAGCTTCTTTCCCTTCGCTGCACTTAGATTTATGGTCTAAGTGAGGGATTAGCTGAGAGCTTTGAGTCTCCTGTATAGCTGAGCAAATGCTGCAGCCGGCTAGCTCACAGCTTTTATGGCTGATTGAATAGGCTTGTTCAGTACAGTCATATTTATAGATTTTATATCAAAATATTTATTGCTATCATCAAATCTTGTTTTCTAATTACTTGAACTGGTGTCTTAAAGAGAAAATAAAACAGTATCTCAAAAACAGTGCTAAAAAGATGATACCATCATCATGTTGACGAAATAGGTTTCTGACTTTTACTGCTACTTAAATCTTCAGCATTATTTCCTTGCTTTTGTTTTGCTCTCAAAATGTACGTCTCAGTGCCCATTCTCCAGAAAGTGCCTCTGGGGGGAGACACAGTTTGAAAAGTGTCTGGTGTCTAGCACAAAACGAGTCTCACATTTCTCCAAACATTTTAGTGATTCTTTTAATGCAGACACTGAAATACGCACACAATCTTCTGCCCCTAGCTGGAATATTCTCCAAGTCTATTCCTGTAACCCTTCATTTACTCTCTTTGTCAGTACTTGCAAGTCATCATGATTGTAAATGGAATGATATAGCTACTAGAGTTGGCATTTCAGCAACCATAGATAAAGCAAATGATTCATAAGGAACATGTTTTCATTCATACGTAAATGGAAGAAGCACTCTTCTCTGTTAGGCACTGCTTTTGAAAGATATAGAAATGCCAAATTTCTCAGGGTTAAACAAGAGTTACCAATGTCTTTTTAATTATAGCACTCCAGCTTTGGCTATTTATTCATAAATTATAGTATTACACAAATAATTTTTGGTGAGAAAACAAGATGACATTAAGTATTTTTTCTTACTTAAAAAACAACAACAACATAGTATGTTTCAACCAGTTTTGAATCACCACCAGCCATCCCAAAGCTAATTCCTTATTTACAGACTCCCTGGGATCATTTTATGGTGCATTGTTTCTCTGCAAAGTACAGCCTTGATCCCATTTCAAGAGTTCAGTCAGTGATTTTACTATGAACAGTATTTACAGCCAGTGTGGAATTCATTCAGATATGAGTGTTTGTATAGCTGAACAAAGAAACATTTTGCAGATCTTAGTTTGATTTTTCCAATTAAAAGAGATTATATTCATAAACCATCCTGTTTATTACTCTGATATTTCTGATTAATTTTAAAAAATGTAAAAGTCCTAAAATGGACCTGCAGATTAATATTGTGTGATTGTCAATATAAGTAAAAGCTTTCCACAATTTGCTGACTGCTGCAGTTTGAGGAAGGGGAGGGTCAGTGAAAGCCGAAGAAGTCAGAGGTAACACTGGTCTAGGTACAGCATTTAATCCCCAGACAAAATCCAGTCACCATATAAAAACAGATTAAACATTTCAGGCTGTTAATCTTATGTATATGCACTATGGAAGTTCCACTGATTCCTCTGGGGTTTATTTGTGAATAAAGCTATATAGGATTAGTCTGGCAGCTGTTATCTATGCACATTATAGAATGAAGTTTCCGAATGGAGGGACTGTAGTTCTAGAGAAGTTTTACCTTTAACAGTCCTTTATGTTACCGATTACAAACAAAACACAAGTCTTCCATCCACTATTTCCTAGGGGTTTTCTTTATTTCCTTCCTTTCACACCTTAAATGGAACTTAAATTTAAAAAGCGGTATTTTTCATCCACAGCTTGAAGCACTGCATTCTTTCTACCTTCCTATCTATCCTCATTTTACCAAAGCATACACTGCTGTAGCTGCTCTTGGGGAGTTCTACAGCACATTCCTTATTAGCCAACCACCACATTGCCGTTCAGAAATGATATTTGCAAAGCTAAGAACGGGGGATAAGCAAAATGTATGACAGTCCCTGTTAGTAATTCATCTGGCTCATGGCCCACTGAAGTATCCAGTATACTTTGATTGAAGTCAGCATGATTTAAAGAATGAGAGCCAGTCTGGTGCAGTGGTTAAGGTACAGGCTATAAACCACAAAACCATAAGTTCTAATCCTGCCTTAGACACAAAGCCCACTAGATGACTTTGGAGAACTCACTACCTCACAGCCCTAGGGCGAAGGCAGTGGCAAACCATTACTAAAAATGTTGCCAAGAAGACTGCATAGACTTATCCAGGCTGTTACCAGGAGCCAAGACATAAAAATTAAATTAAATAATGCATAGATTGGAAGAGAAACAAAGAAATAATGCTATTATATAATAAATAACCTTTAACAATTAATTAACTATGCTGCTTTTATAAGCAATCACAAGTATATAGAGCACATTTTATGCCCAATCTTCATACAGTTTTTTCTTGTGTATGAAATATTTATTTCTCTGGATCATGTCCTATTTTTTCTATCTAGACCAATATTGGTTTTGAACTTGAGTTCTAAGACCTATCTTATAGTTTTCTTAAGAGGGGGTGGAAAGGTTTTTTGTGTTTTTTTTAATAGTTTTGCCTGTGTGAGTTACCTTCTGTATATACATGCTGTGGATCCAGTTCTACTATGCTAACATGCTAATTATCCTAATATAGAAGACATTGTATGTATGCATGCAAGTATGTATACATATATGTGTGTGTATATGTATGTATATGTATGTGTGTGTGTATGAGTATGTATGTATGTATATTTATGTGTGTGTATGTATGTATATATATATATATATATATGTGTGTGTGTGTGTGTATGTGTGTATATATATATATATATATGTGTGTGTGTGTGTGTGTGTGTATGTATGTATGTGTATATATATATATATATATATATATGTGTGTGTGTGTGTGTGTGTGTATGTATGTATGTATATATATATATATATGTGTGTGTGTGTGTGTGTATGTATAGGTATGTGTGTATGTGTGTGTGTGTATTATCCAGAAACAGAGTGTGCTGATACACATGCAAATCATAGTTTGCATTAGACAATATTCTGCACCATAGCATATTGCTATGTGAGTGAGCTACCCTGAGAAGAGATTATGATGAGTTATAAAACAAAATAAATACATAATATTATATAATATTTTAAATAAAATATGAGCTTTGGGCAGCTGTAATCCCCTTCCCCTTTCCTCTGTGGGAGAGTCCACCTGAATGCCCAAGAAAATGAACTGATTAGCCAGAACCTATCTATTTATTTATTTATTTTCTTGTGGTAATGAGTTCGCCACCTATAGCTTTGGGAGCACTTTAATTGGCTTCACAAACTGATGAGGTTAACAGGTCAACTGGTTTCTGTGTATGTGCATTTGTATAGATATATACTAAATGTCTCAAAGACTGTACACACAACTGAATAGCTTATTGGCATTTCCTTGTCAATGTACCAGTATTAAATTTAAAAAAAAAAAATCTTCCTCAAGAATTGTCAGAAACTTGCAGGCAGTCTGAATATCACACATGGCCACAGGACCTCCAACATCTTACAACGTAAGGGTTAAATAAATTAGGTAAGGCCTAATACCATATCTGCCCATTACCTAAAGAAAATGGAAAGAATTAGAAAAGAGAGATGGCAGTGGTAGAAGCAATTAAAAAAAAAAAAGTAGAGGAAAGAGGCTAGCTGAAAGAATGTCCCTCTCTGAATAAAAGGATTGGAAGAGGATAGCAGCAGTTCTAGTTAAGGTTGAGAGTTCAGAGAAGAGCTGAAGAAGGTGAAGAGTACTTTCTACCACCATTTGAAGGATTCTTTTCCAACAGTCCTTCTTTGGCACAACACAGCATATCTTTTTTCCCCTCTCCTCCCTTCTAATGGTGTCTTTTCTATAAAAAATAGTGATTGCATGGTTTATGGCTTATTCTGACTTTTCTTTAAGTGTATAGTGGAGATCTTTTTTTTTTTTTCCCCCAGAAAGGACCAAAATGGAAACTATATGTGTTTCAAAAGACTTGTCAATCCAAAAGAAATTTTCAAGTCAGACTAATGCCTGGAGTACATTCAATGTCTTCGTACATGAATAAGATGGATTTGGACTTTTACTGGTGCAGAGCCTTTTCCCAAGTTATTTCATAACTAAAAAGAAGGCCTAATTCAATAAATCTTAATTCAAAAGAATATATTCTCCATATTATGATATTACAAGACTAAATACTTCAAAGAATTAATTGTACTTCCCCCCACCCCAAATAGAACTTTCATGGAATTTACTTTCTCTCTCTCTCTCCCTCCCTCCCTCCAAAAACAGAGGGAAATATAGAATATGATAACATATTCATTGCCTAATATACTATGTGGTGAAGCTGTTCATGATAATCAGACTTTATGGCTTATTATTTTGTGTGTACACAGCTATTGAAATGGGACATCAGTATAATGATAAGGACATGATCTCAAAGGGCACCCCTGGCAGAATCAAGATCCTCTTTATCTACAGTGCCTTCAAGTCAAGGGGGCTGCAGCAATTTGGGGGGACATGTAGTGCAGGAGAAATTAATTAAAAAAAAAAAAACATTTGTACACCAAATGGAAGCCACACAGAGACACACACAGAGATTTCTGTTGGGGGGAAAGGGAAGGAAAGCATCAAAGCATGCATCATGATGTCATTCAGGGTGTCATGACCCAAATTACTTACTTGCAAAATATGCCAGGAAACAAGTATTTCAGGATTCAGTTTGTGCCATGACGTCAATGCTCTCATGTTGTCATTTTGGCATAATCTTAGTTTGCTTTCCCACTTTCAGATTTTTTTTTTAAGGAAAGCAGCTTAAACATTAAGCAAACAAACAACTCAATCATGTTTACATACAACATTCAAGAGCAAAAAAATTCACAACCCCTTTTTTATACCTAATCTCTACATGTCAAGTTAATTTAGGTATATAAAAATCTTTACGTTACAGCAGTGCTTTTCAAAATTCACTTCAGAATGAATTCTTTTTGAGGTATCAGAATAAAATATACAAAGAACTATAGGAATAATGTAAATTATTTTCCATCTCTTTTTATCCAACTGTCAGTTTATTGTTTATTTCTTTCTGTTATATTTAATATGCCTTATACTCTACATCAATACACTTAAAAACTATCAGAGTGCAAAGTCCACTTTATTATATGTAGGATGAATTTTTAATTTCACTGAATTGGGGAAGAAGGAAAGGAAGAATGTACAATATTTGAGGCAGATGCTTTTCTAAATCACAATATGGCAAAAATGTGGTGGTTAAGATGCTACAATTTCACTCACTTTTTGTTTTTGTTTTGTTTTGTTTTTTGTTTTTGTTTTGTTTTGTTTTCCTTGCTGATCCAGCATTATCTTTAGCTTTCCAAAGCCAGGTTAAATTTCAGAAATTGAGCCATCTGTGTGAGATACCTTGCTGTTGAGTGGCAGGAGATCAGAATGAGATCAAGGAAATATTATTACTTCTGATTTGTCACAGAGAAGCAATGTTCACCTGAATTTATTACTAGCACTTAAACTTGACACAGGTTCAAATTGTACCATTAGTTACACATTAGTTACACTTGGGAAAGTGTGTTAACTTCAAGTTAATACATTACCTACTAATATATCTTGAAAAATTAACTCATGAAAATGTTTACAACTGTATACAAGCTGTACTTTACAATACTAATATAAATACTGATGAAAAAGGTGCCAAATGTGATTAAACAGAACGTTAAAAAAATAATATTTGTATTATCCAATATACAGACTTCACCGTGTGTTGAAGCTATGGTCACTGACAGAACCTATGAAGACATTTGGTGGAAATTATTAACCAGATCTTTTATTTACAGCTATGATTACATTTAACATCCTTTCTTCACAAACATAGTAAATAACTATCTCTAAAAATATCTAGAGTGTTCTTTATATTCACTGGACAGATAGAAGATAATTTGCAATGTATGAGTTTGAACTTCTAATTCTAATTCAGAGTAATTGAATAAGATTTGGAAGCAACTCATTGTCCTAGCTCTTCATATTGAAAGGTCTTAAGAATTTTCAGTTCTGTTTGATTGATGGAGTCAGGAATTTTCAAGTGTAATTAATTCATCCCTGTGCACATAATTGTGGATAATGATTTATTCTGAAGTCCTCCTTCTGCAAAAGAGTGGGGGGGGGGGGATCATGGTGGCCCAATCGGAATCAGACAGTTTTGAGCTTGCCATCCTACTTCTTTTCTTCTTTTTTTTATTCCATTTCCTCATGTGACCATGAAATAGAAAGTAAAAAAAAAACAAACAAAAAAAAATAATAATAAAAACAGTAAGGGACAGAAAACCTACAGAAGCCCTATTTTTGCAAGGCTTCTTTAGGACACTTAAATTTCAGGATTAGCTAAACACAAACTTGGATTGTTTTAGCTCAATTGTTAAACAGTCTATGGAGAATTTTTCCCCCCTTTCCCTGTTTATTCAAATCCTTAAAAAAAAAATAATCATGCAGCAGAGCGAGCTCCTGCTTCCTCCCCAGCTCCTGCCAACCCATCAGCTCGAAAACTTACGTGAGTAGAGAAATGGGGAGGCTCACCCCAGTGGGAGGAAAATGCTGGTGGCGCTTGCACGGGAGACGGGAGCAGTTGCCGGTAACGCGGAAGCCGCGCACACCCAAAAAAGGCGCGAAGCAACGGAAACCCGCCTCCTGCGCTCGCCAGCTGGGCTCTGCTCTAGGAAGGAGGCTCTGGCAAACCACTTCCGAAACACTTGCCTTGAAAACTGCAGGGACTCGTCCAGGCAATTGTCACAGAATCGGTAACGACTGAGTGTGGATAAAAAAAAAAAACCTTTCTCAGGGTTCACAGCATTATGTAGACAACAGGGAAGGTGATAGCACCATACATTCTGAATCCCTGTCATATTTTCAGCAAGAATTTTGGAACTTGAAGTCTGAATGACTAAAAGAAGTGCTCTCTCAGTATCTGACAGTATACTGCTATGCCATACATATAACAATATATATGCAAAGGGGAGATAGTAAAGAATATTTTTGAATAGAACAGAGTAGGCATTCTGATTCTGCCTGCATAAGTGTAAACACTTCTCTGCCTTTTTGTGATAGCTGTAGTTCTTTTCTGATAAGCCCTGTTTTATTTTTCACAACAGCTCGTTGTGAGTTCAAGAAACTGTTCCCCAAGGGTAACTCCCAGGCGTAGGGGAGTTTTCTATGAGTTGCTTTTCTAATTCCTACCCAAAACACTTTAACTGAACCTGTTGTCAATTTTCCAACCGTCACGGAGCTATTGGGTGTTTTCATCCCACCACAGATCTAATATGACTACTAGATACATTTCTGTTTGTGATCAGGCAAACAACTTTATTATTTTACATTCATAGCAAAAGGTTGTTAATAGCTTTTCTTTAATACTGTATTTATATGAAACACAGCAACCATACAGAAATATAGAAATATAGACAGACTGACATAGATACATAAAGATGAAGGATTAGGTTTACCCAACAGTAACCACTGAACTCACTGGACTGGAATATCAATATCCAGAGGCTTGTTCAGCATTTCGCTCATCCAACCCAACAGTTTCCATAAAGGGACAATACATTTTCAATAACATAGTACATATGCAGTACAATCCAACTTTTCCTTTGGAAGGTTGCTTTTCCTTGCAGAAATTCTTATTTCTGGCAATTTATCCTTTTGGACCTTCTTGTCGCTTCCAGATCCAGACAGCTCTTTATTGGCATTTTGGCTCTGCTGCCCTGATCTGCTCTTCCCACAGTCACACACTGGGAGCATTTTGCTCATTTGTTCTCAGTCTTCTCTCCAGCTGACACACTGGGTGATTTCCTTCCCATGAAATTGGCTTGTTGATCCGTGCCTCTTCAACCCAAGTTTCAGGCAGGCATGCCAGCAGGTCACATAGCAAGAAGAAAAACATTGTGTATTATTTATCTCTTATTTGTGAGTAATCCTTCTGGCCCCTGATCTTCTAATTGGACCACTTTGTCCCTTATCTTCCTCTTAATTTCTTAAGTTGCCTTTGACTCACAATTCTTTCTTTCACTGTGCAGATAGTCCTCGATTAATGATCACTTGTTCAGCAACTGTTCAAAGTTACAACGGTGCTGAATGAGTGGTACTTACAAGTGGTCTTCAAAATTATGGCAATCCCAACACCCCCATTGTCATGTGATTGCAATCTGGGCACTTGGCAAGCAGCTCACAGTTACGATGGTTGCAGTGTCCCACAGTCACATGATCACAATTTGTGATCTTTCCTGCCAGTTCCCACAACCAAAATCAATGGGGAAGCTGGCAGGGAAGGTCGCAAGTTGCTCAGGTAAGTCTCTCTCACCCGGAAGCAGCACCATAAGCCTTGCTACACTTGCACCGCACCACACTGGACCCTCAAGCACCCTCTCCTGCCTGACAGCAGCAACTTGTCTGCCTGCTGGCCTGCTTCCAAACAACCTGGAACTTGCAACTTCCTGCTGGCTTCCCCATTGACTTTGCTTTGGCAGGAAGTTGTGAGGAGGTCCTCACTATATGACCAATACCTCATTTAACAATGGCAATGGAGATTGCTAGGATTGCTGTTGCTAAGCCATGTGGTCACGTGACATCACCCTTTATGACCACATGGCTTAGCAACAGAAATTCCAATTACTGTTGTTAACTGAGGACTATCTGTAAAGCCTTGTCTGCTTAGTCTTGAGTAAACTTTCACTTTAAATATCTAACTCCCCTTTCATATTCTCAGATGGCCTTGCTAAGCTACCCACTTTGTTTTCTTTTTCCAGCCATTTCTTACAGGCTTGGAATATCTGGGCCAAATCCAACTCCAAGTGGAATGCCTAGGTTTATTCTTAACACATGCCTGTGTTCTTGCACCCACAGCTCCATAGGTTTTATAGATTTTTTTTTCCAAATTCTACATTTCATTTCTTCCTCACTTCTCTGGGAATGATTCCTCTACTTTTAGAAGGGCCCTTATTTTCCTTCCTTGCAGGCTCAACTGTTTGCTAAGAGGCTCCTGATCCTATGATCTAATTACCTTATTTCCCCCAGTTTACCTTTACATACAAAATAATTACAACTTTAATTAATCCTCCAAATAACTAATCATTTGCAGACCAATGATTATTTTTTATAGAAAATAACACATCCCTTTCATTTTGTGAATTAAACTGAATAAAATTGGGACCAGAATTTCCACTGCTAAGCAATGCGGTCATAAAGCGCAACTGCATTGCTAAGCGACAGCAATCCCTGCAATCCTGGTTGCTGTCATTAACTGAATCTCACAGTTAGGCAAGGCAACTTCCTTCCAGCTTCCCACAACCAAAATGAGTGGGGCAGCTGGCAGGAAGTTGCAAGTTCCAGGACTGCAGGCAGGTAGGTGGCTGCTGCCAGGTAGGAAGCGAGCGAGGGCGTGTGTGGGGGCACTGGGAGGGTTGGGGAATGTACACTAGAGGTACTGCACGGCATGGGGAGGGTGTGCGAAGGTAAGCAAGAGTGTGAGAGAGGGTTGGGAAGTGTGCATGAGGTTGTGAGGGGGTGCACAAGAAGCACACATATGTCAGGGACAGTCAGAGAGGTTGTGCAAGAGGCACAGCATAGCATGGGGAGGGTGTGCAAAGGTGCCAGTGTGGGTGTGCAAGAAACACTGCATGGGTTAGCAAGGATGTGCAAGGGTATGCAAAGGTGTGAAGGGGTGTGCAAGGCACTGCATGGATCAGGGAGGGTGTGTGAGGGTGTGAGGGGGTACGCAAGTGGCGCAGTGAGGGGGGAGGATGAGCAGGGGTATGCAAGGGTGACAGGGGTGCATGAGAGGTGCAGCATGGGTTGGGGAGACTTGGGGAGGGTGTGCAAGGGTGCGTGGGGGTGCGTGGGTGGCCGGTGTGAGTGTAGACGGGCTGGGGGAGGGTGTGCAGTGGAGGAGACTCAGCTTATAACAACTTATCTCAGTTTATAACAACTTTCAAAATCTTTTTTACTTCTTCCCTCTAAACTGAACTATTTCCCTTCTTAAACCTTAGAAGAAATTAATAAGAATAAGAATAATATAGTAATATATAATGCTTACCTTTGTTGACCAATAATATACATAAAATATAATATGTAGTTTGTTAACCTATATACTGTAACTCAGATTGGAGATGTAAAATATTTAAAATTAATCCTAATATTACACTTGAAGAATTTGGGACAAGTAGAAATGACAACTATTTGCCATATTACCATTTTCCTAAGCAGCTTTTATCCAAATTCTATCATCATCATCATCATCATCATCATCATCATCCACAGACACACACATTACACACAGAGAGAAATAATAGTATGGTTATATGGTCAATATATATACATAGAACTGGTAGCAAGTGGAAGAGACAATGCATGTATCTTGTCCTGTCTCATAAAATTCTCATACAGTATAAATAGTAATCCAGAACTTCTTATAATGCAGATTAAAATTCTTTCTCAAAAGGGTTACACTTGCTTTTAATCTTTTCAGATAAGCTGATGTCATCTTGCTTTCAGCTGTTAAATTAATAAGTGCATTTGTAGGGTAGTTTATGTAAGTAGAGATGAGGCATGTTGGGCAACATATGAATGAACCTATGTCTGTTCCTAGGGTTTTAATAAAATCAATTCCAAATAATCAATATTTATCTTTTCTCATTTTGATACCTCAATGTTCTTTCATTAAATCTCACCATATGGAAGAAAATTCACCAGTGTGGAAGGGAAACAGATGTTTTGTTTCATTTTGTTTTGTTTTTCATGGCTGCATCATCACTACTGATCCAACAGTTTCACACCATTTCACATGCCAAGCTGGGATTCTTCCTGATATTCTAAAGAAAAGAGACAGATAAGAAAATATAAAGCCATCTCTCCCTTGACAATCTGTGCCATCCAGCAATGGCTAATTGAAATCTCCAGGACCAAGTAGCACCACTACTATTTCTCAAGATGTTCCATTTATTGAGAGAAAAAATGTATACAGACATGTCTGTAACTTTTTCATTTCCTTTGGTTTACTTTGGCTGATGTTATTTACATTTCTGTCACTTATCCTTCAAATATTTCTCCTTTCAGTGGTGTGATTGCCACTACTTTAGGGCCCATCTAAATGCCCTTTTATCCCAATATGATGAGTTTTAGCCCATTGATGAAACACTTTCCAACCCACCTGTCCGATGCTACCTTTATTATTATTATTTTTTTTTCCCTTTCACAATGATGATAATGGTGAAAATGGTTGTGTGGTTAAATGAAAATCTAACTGTATGGATAAATGAAGGGACAAGCAGACATGGAACAGCTGTAGTTCTTTCATGTGGCATGGTCAGGGAAGAGGATAAGCACATAAATTCCTTCACCCTGTTGGATTGGGGCCAAAAGGCCACTAATTTCTAAAACAAGAGTTCCTAAGAGGCCAAACATTTTGTTCAAAGTTCTCCTAAGGGTAGAGATATGCAAGAAAGAAAGTATGATATTGCTTTCCATGAAGATGTGAAATAGTGAACACAATACAATTAATTTTCACACCTTTGTTGTTGCACAGATGTGAACTTTTGTGGGCAATTAACAAATTCCTATTTTTAAGCAAACTAAAGCAGCAGCAATTGGAATGTGCAGTGACACAGGTGGTAAAATAATTGGGATTTTCAAAGTCTTCCCATTTCTTTTGCATTAATTTAACAATGCTATATATCTTGTTTTTACATTGTAAGTACATAGAATACCATGTCAAGTTCATTTGATCACTGACCATTAGTTGCCTTTGGAATAAACACTTCTAGAATGATACTTCATGCCAGAAAGGACCTCCAAGTGTAGATCCTGTTTAGTTGATGGCAGCCAGATTTTAGAACGTTCAGGAAGAAGTGGCTTTTAGAGGTACTGGGAGGTCTCCTCCACTACCTGGAAATTGTTACTGGCTTGGTTTGTTTCTGGCATATGGAAAATAACATGCTCCTAAAGTAAGGAATAGGCTGTTATGCTTATTAGTCAGCCCTTAGAAATGTTCACTATCTCTATAGCATATTCTGATCAGTCACTGATTTGGGCAATGCTAAACAGACACCTCAATGGAGAAATAAAAAGGAAAAGTAGACAATGAATTCTTGTTGAAGGACATGGAATTATATTTATCTGATACATTTTAGTATAAAATACCAAAAAAGTTCTCATTTTACGTTCAGGAAAACTGTAGCATCACTCAGTGGGATAAATTTTTATTACCATATTTGTCTTACTAATGAAGGAATTACTGAAGCAGTCTGGAATTACATACATATCCAAGTTCAATTACATTTAGTCATTAGCCATCTCAGGGCACTGTTCATGAACACATGATTAATAGATTCCATACTCTTGCCAAATTCCAGCTGAAGTGATTATTAAGCACCATTATTAATATAAATCATACAATTCAGAATATTCTAATTTGTTTTGTGATGTTTTTGTGCCTTGTTACTAGTGGTAGGTGATGGCTTCTTGCTGTTTTCCTATTATGGCGGATACATTGAGGCAACCATGTGCAATTATAGCACATAACTGTGAAGTAATTTATATATATCAATATACAGAATTGATTTCCATGCAGTCCTTCCATATTTTTGATCCACCCATTGATTCTGTAATTTATGCACATTTCTTCATCCTGCAGCCAACAGCACTACAATTCACATTATTCCAGAGGACTCCCCTGTATCCACAATCATTATGTGCAAAGAGATAGAGAGAAATCAGCAAACGTTTCCTATTCCTGTCATTTTTTTAATAGAAGGGCAACATATATTCATTCATTTTGCAGAACAGCCTGTTCAGCTTCTACTGATCATTTGTAGTAATAAAAAAAAGTTCCATTTCACAAGGCGATCACTTTGAGAATCTCATATTCAAATAGCAAACGTAAGCCCTAAGTGTGAATCCTTCATGAAGATAAAATGGCACCTGCAGACTCAAAGAAATGCGACAGATTTACAAAAGAAACATACTTAATGGAAACGGAAGGGAGGGAGGAGGGAGGGAGGGAGGGAGGAAAGAGGGGAGGAAATATTAAAATGGGAAGTAGGTTGTGATTGCAAAATGTAAATTGATTCCTTGACCCTTAATTACTATATTTAGCCTGTTGGGGGAAAAAATCATTATTCAAGTAAAGTTTGAAGATAAAATATTGGTGTAATTAATTATGCTTTTAAAGACAGTAGAAACTATTATTGTTGTTGTTGGTTGCACAGTCAGCCAGTTCTTTAGATTGGATTTGACATTTTTATCCACTTATCGAGTCCTTCCCAAGGACCTGGCATAGGCAGATGTTGTTGTTTGATGGTGTTAAAGGTATTTACAGGATGTAAGCTGTTCCAAGTAAAGCTGCCTTTTGCAACTGAATTATGGTGATTTTGTCAATGCAGATGGTCTTCAAGTGGTGCTCCAGATGCTTCGGGATTGCACCCAAGGGACCTATTACTATTGGTATTATCTTTGTTTTCTTTTGCCACAGTCATCCTACTTCTGTTTGCAGGTCTTTGTATGTTGTGATTCTCTCCAGCTCTTTCTCTTCTCTTCTGCTGTCTCCAGGTATTGCAATATCAACTCTCCATACTTTTTTGTCTTTCTTATCAACAACTAGGGCGTTATGTGGCAGGTGCTTGCCTGTTTAAATTCTAAAGTCCCAGAGCACTTTGGTTTCTTCATTTTCTATTACTTTGTCTGTTTTGTGGTCCCACCACTTCTTGCTTGCAGGCAAATGGTATTTCTTACAAATATTCCAATGCACCATTGTTGCCTCTTTGTCATGCCGTTGTTTGTAGTCAGTCTGTGCTATCTACACATGCGGCATTTGCTGTCTGTTGCTATCTTCTCAATTCTGGCTTTCTGTGCATTTGTTCTTAAGGCTTGGTCTTGTACAGCCTGAATTTGTCCCTCTGTCCCTTTCTTCAACTTTCCTGCTCTTAGCCATTGCCAGGTGTTGTTGTTATCTGCTTTGACTACTAGGTTGTTGTTGTTGTTTTAATGTACTGTCTATGTAATACTTCACGTTGCCATGTCTCTTTTCTATTCTTCATGTGATCTTTCTTATAGGCCAGTTTGGTTTCTTTGGTATTCAGTAAGCCTTCATGGCACACTAGCTATTCAGATATTATTCCAATGCCCTTTCAACTGTCTGGTGCACTTGCAACATTCCATGCCCACCAATGCTCTTTGGTAAGCAGAGTCCATCAATATCACTGCTTGGATGAAAGGCACAATTAATTGTCATTATTTTTATGGTCTTCCTATCCAGGGCTTCTAGTTCTGCTTGAGTCCAGTCCACTATTCCAGCTGTCTATCTAATGACTGGAATTGCCTAGGTGTTAATTGCCTTGATGGTATTTCCTCCACTGAGTTTGAACTTTAAGATCTTCTTCACTCTGATTTATTCTGATGTATTCACTACTAACCTTCTTCTTGACTTCAGTGTGCTTAATATTGTCAGCTTGAAGGATATCCAGGTATTTGTAGTGATCTTCTTCATCCAGACTCTTGATATTATTTCCATAGGGCATCTTGATTCCTTCAGTTTTCACTATTTTCCCCCTGTTGATGGTAAGGGTGGCACATTTGTCCAGTCCAAACTTCATTGCAATATCTTGGTTGTATATCTGGACAGTGTTGGGCAGAGATTCTATTTCAGATGGTGTTTTTCCATGCAGCTTCACATTGTCCACATAAATGAGGTGGGATAGCCTGGCACATGTTTTATCATCATCATCATCATCATCATCATCATCATCATCATCATCATCATCATATTTGCGTGCTGCCCCAGCTCTGAACAACTCTGAATGGCTCATAACAATTAAAGAAATTACAATTGCAGTAGTCCTCATTTAGCAATGACAATTTGGACTGGCAACTCAGTGGTTAAGTGGTCACTAAATGAAACTGTGACTGTGCTTATGATTGTACTTCAGCTTTACTTTGCTTTACAGATCTTTATAGAAAGTTGTAAATTTATTTATTATTTATTTATTTATATATCACATTTATATAGCCTCCCATCTCACACAAAGCAAGTCTGGGCCATGTAAATGCAAGAATTAGTTGTAAAGTTACTTTTTCATCTCGATTTAATGGTGAATGGTCACTAAATGAGGCAGTCGCTCAACAAGGACTACCTGTAATGACAATAGAAGATAAAAGATGGCAAGCATCATGAAGCAAGGAGCCTAACTTGCCAAAGGCCTGGGTGAAGAGTCTTTGTCTTACTAAATGTACAGAGAAGAGTAATCAAGATATATATCTCTGACATTTTTATTTGCAGGTTATTGTAGATCTTTGACATTAGGATATCCTGAATTGCTGGTTGCTGTAATTGTTTGTCTGAAACTGAATTATTTTAATCCTAAATAAGCAAAAGAATAAGTATAAAGCTGAAAGCAATATCTTTGGAGGAGATTGCTTTGGTTTGCTAAATATGTTAACTGTTAAATAATATGGGTTGTAATTAAAGAAAATATATCTATAAAAACATAAATTAAAACTTCATTCTAACCTAGCTGATAGGATACATTAGTTAAAGTTTACAACAGTACTACTTATTGCAAATTTTGCTACATTTTTTCACTTCTAGTTACATTGGTCTCAGGCTATTTATCTGAAGCATCTATCAGTCTTTTGACTTACAGCTACATCTGCAACACTATTGTGTAATGGAGCAATTATGCCATAAATATTACTTAACATAGAATTATTGTATAGTCCCCAAAATAAGATCTGAATCAAATAAAGTTGGTTCATCAAGCTCTTAAATAATGAAGCCATTATTAGAATCATTTTAAAGAATAGGAAGCTGAAAGCCTATTGTACCTACTGCATCTATTCTTTTCTGCCAGCAGCACTCTCTTCTACATGTTCAGCCTCCCACTCCTTGATACAGTAGCTTCTGTGCTTCTTCATATCCTATAGATTGTGCTTCTTTCACTAAGCAGGTTAACTTATCTTATTGACTGTCTCTAGGCTAGTTGTCACCAAAAAAAAAAAAGGAAAAAAAAAGGAAGTGGTAAACTTGTAAACAGACTTTTTTCCTTCAAGTGTCACCTGATGGAATTGCACCAACAGAAGTGAGGGGGGAAAATGATGAAAACTTCTCTCCTTGTGTATCTTTTCTCCCCCACCCCCACCTCTTTGGGAAGGAAAGCTGTATATGGACGTATATTCAGGCATATAAGTTTCACCTATAGGCTGAAATTGTATAGCCCACATATGGTTTTGCTTCTTGATTAAATAAGGCAATTATGAAATGGACAACTTCTTAGTAATATTTGGCCCAATGTATGGATGTGATTAATTAGGTTTTACAGCTGAAGTTATTGCAAATATTTCTCCTACCTACTAATAAGTAGGACAAGAATGTATGCCTGCTAACCAATCTTTCTTGACATGCTAGGTCTTTGGAAACTGCAGCCCTAAGCAAGCTGGGAAGGATACTGCAAGCTATAATTCTGCTGTTATTTGTTGGAGCGCAATGCTAAGAGTTACTGTGAAAAACCTAATTGCAATATATGATCTAGTATGCTTTATGTATTTCAGCACTAAATAGGTTTACCATCTGGATTATTCTTCAATATTCCTAGAAAATGAAATCAAAACAGTATGTCCAGCACCTCACAAACAGTGGAAAAACTGTCAATATTATTTTCACACTACTCATTCCTCATTTATGATGGTTCCATTTTGCCAATTAATTTTTCACATTGTTTCCATTATATGTATAAAATGAACTATGTGGATTAATTAAGATTAAAGTAATGATCACGTCCAGGTACCATTCCCATAGATCTGTGGCACTGAGATAAATTCTTAGTGTCAGAGTATAGAAATCAATAGCACAATAAATACCTTTTCTTGCTTTGTTTATATACCCCACAAGTTATTAATCAAAATTAAAAAAACAAAAGATTAATTTTGAAAAAACAAAACAATTTTTAGTTTTGGGGGGAAAAAAGGGAGGGAAGAATATTTATTTCATACAACACTTCCAGTATAGAATATAGAATATATGTGTGTGTATCCATGCGTGCAAACCTGTACAAACATACACTTTAAATTAGTACACTCAAATATTGCAATAATATTTTTTCTCTAAAGGAGATTTTTATTCTTCTTTATCCCTCTGTAAGCAGTCCCTTTGGATACTCTGTTTCCCTTCTATTAAACCAGGTCATCTAACAGGACTCCAGAAATGTGCCTTCTCTGTGGCTTATGGAACAGCATTGCCCCTGAGATTTGGAAAGTCCTGACCTTGTTGCCTTTTCATAAGGCATTAAAGATCTGGCTCTTCCCTGAGAAATGGTCTGGTACTGGATGAGCCTATTTTGATATGGAGATTGTTTATTATTTTCTAGATTTTGTTCTGTACAAGAAAGGTTGTTTTTCATTGTTTTAGTTATGGCATTTATTTTATTAATTGTTAGCTGTCCTGCATTGTATATTGATTGGACAACAACAACAATACATAAACAAATGGCAAAAACACAAGTTCACCTTCATGCCCAACCTTCATATCTTCTCCAGATTCTTCATATGTTCAGGGAAAATTTCTGCAGTGGGGAAGGTTTTCTTGAATTAGTATTGGTAGTAATTCAGTAATTCATACTAGAATTAGTATGGAAGACAAATCAAACCTTGTAATTCTGAAGTCAACCAGGAAGTTTCCAGGTTCTTTTTGCTGGCCTGAAATCTTACCAGAGTAGTTGGCAGGAATTGCCTTAGAAGGAATCTTTGTGAATAAAGGACTAACTTAAAGCACTACCAAAATCTTGCAATTTAGCCTTCATAAGATGGACTGTCCAAATTTGGTGATTGATAGAACAACATCTGTCTTCAATTCCAAAGTAGCCTCCTGAAATTCTTATACTGCTGACCTCTAGTCTTCTCTTTGGATTTGGTGATTCTTGATCACAGCTTTATTATGGCCAACTATGACAATATACCTGTTGTATGTTGATAAAGTTGTTCTCATGTGTTGTTTATTTGTCCTATATTCATCAGAATTAGAAATTATTTTTAAATACCCTATGTTCTCAAAAGCTATTTTTACTGTGTTATTTTTCTTAATATGACAATCCACTTTGGTATGTCAGAGGGCTTAAGCAAGGCATTTTGCTGCATGCAAATTGCATAATCTGAGCAGTTGTGCTTCATGATCTCATTGATGCCTTTAATCAATGAGTTAAGGTGCTATACATAGCAATGTCTCCTTGATTGTTTTCTACACAAAACTGGTGAAAATGGTTTAAAAAAATCTAAAAATGGTAAAAAATGGGCTAACAGAAAGAAACTGGCTCAATGCTATTTACACAGTTCCATGGAAGTTCCCTAACTCAATTCAGTACTCTAAAGCAGTGTTTCCCAACTTCAGAAGGTTTAAGATGTATGGACTCCATGCTGGCTGGGTAAGTCTGGGAGTTGAAGTCCATGCATCTGAAACTTGCCAAGCTTTAGTTTACCAGTTTGATAAACAGCCAAGAAATGCTAAATCCAAGGGAGAAATTGGCTCTTTTATGACATATACAAATTATAGTAATTATCAAGTTATCCTTTA
Organism: Liasis olivaceus; assembly: GCA_030867105.1. NCBI lineage: Eukaryota > Metazoa > Chordata > Lepidosauria > Squamata > Pythonidae > Liasis > Liasis olivaceus. The sequence continues at coordinate 69,453,636 of CM061352.1, forward strand.
ATAAACTGAATTTTGCTATTGAAAAAGTGCATTAAAATAGTATGGTATGCAAAAGGAAACATACATACATACATGTGTATATGTATTTGTATGTGAGACAAAGTTTCAGACTGCATTATGTATTTTAAAAATGCACACAAAGATACTGTATATTGGGAAAAGGGCACATGAAAAAAAAAAGCATATGAGTGTTTTATTCTTAAGATTTTCCAAGTGATGCATAAGTGGGACAAACACAACCTAAGTTTGGGGGGAAAAATAGAATCTAATAGAAACAAAAATGCCCATTCCTACCATACATATATTAATTGTACTGCAGAGACAATGGGCTATTTTCTCTCTATCCAGAATGACAGTTTTTGCCTTCAAGGGAAAAAACAAGACAGAGGAAGTTTTTATTTCAGGGGCAATTGCCCACAGATGGAAGAGGTCACATTCAAAGTATGGTTCAGGTTCTGAAATATCTGAAATATCTGAAGGATCAATACCTTTATTATAGCAGCTAAAATATAAAGCCAAGAGCAAATTCAGTATTTCAGGTTTCTCTACAGACTCCGGTTTACTGGGCTACTGACTTCAATGAAAAACAGAACAAAGCAGGGAAAGAATTGCATTGGCACAGAATCAGTGGAGAGAAAGGAAGTGTGAATTGGGAGGAGGAAGCTCAAATGAACATTCTGCCCTAGGCTTCTCAGGGTTATAAAAATATCCTGGAAAGAGGTAAAAGGCTAATAAGCAGCTTAAATTCTAGCTGCAAATAATAGGCCAGAAAAGAGCCCCAGTCCATGGAATTTCTCTATCAGATTTGCTGTGATTGTATTAATTTGGCATTTAAACACGGTTAAAAACATAGAGGCTGAACTGTGGAATGAAGTTATATAAATACAGTACAGTTGTAAAGAAATACACTAAGAATGTTTTTGGACAATGAATAAGTAATATTAAATTAAAGGTAATAATTGTATTTGTCAAATTGTGTTTAGTGCCCAAAGAGACTGTTCTTACATAATCATGTTGGCATAGTTAAATATACCCCTGTTAGAGTACTGGGCTATTAATATGTCTTTGTGTATTCCCTGTAGTTATACTCAAAATTCAACAGGGCTGTATATAAAACCCAGTATTAAGTTTATTTTCCTTAATGTATCACACATATGACAACTGCTAAATTTCTGTCTTGCTTAATAGTGGCTCAAGAGCCAAGCTTGGGTTGGCACAGTGCGATACAAAAAGTTGTTGCAAATTAGTAAAGGGAAATTATTTTGGGGCAAATTGCAGGCTACTGCAATAAATCTGTATCACATAAGTGATTGATTGCAAAGCCACCAGAAGTACAGGAAAGAAAATTGGTTTATCAGAGTTTTCATTAATACCATAAGTTTTAGTTCAGTTTATTTTTTTTAAGATCAAATCTCAAATTCACTGATAATAACTCAATGGGAAATTGAGTTATATCAACTTAAGAGCTCTTGCAATTTGCCATGAACTATATTACCAGACCCATTAAGGATATTATCCTTGTTTGACAAAGCTACATATTAAGGCAAAAATCCCCACCAATTGTGTCCTGTTAACAATCTACAACCAAATCAGATGACTGAAAAATCATGCTATATCTATTAGTTTGATTAAATATATAGAAGAGGAAATCAGCATATCCAAGGATTATTGTGCACATTTATTTTTCAAAATAATTCAGTGCAGTTTTTATGAAAAGCTTTGTAGTGGAATTCAGAAAAAGAAACCTTCCTAAAGTGCATTTTAAAAATAGAAATACCTTCCAGGAGACAAAGTTTTGTTAAGAGGTTTGAAGAAATAAAATCAGATTTATTATAGTATAAAAATGATATGCTTATCGATCTATTATTTATTATGCAAACCTGAAGACTTGATCACAGGAGCTATTTTCAGAGTTCTTAGCATTATGAACACAATTTATAATATGTGGGAAGTCATTTGAGCCATACTTGATTAGACATTTGCAGTTGGCTTAACTGAGGCCAAAAATGCATTAAAACATACAAGAAACTTAAAACCACGCTGGAACTGTCCAAAACATAAAGTACAGAAATGCCCCTGTATTGGATACAGTTTCCCACAATCAACTGCATTTTTGGCACTGTCAATGGCTCCATCCACTTCAAAATCCACAAAAGGTGGCATGTTCTGAACAGGCCATTTTTCCCTGGATATTGAAGTTCTGAGTTGAAACCTAAGGAATCCCTGCTTACTGTCTTGGTAGCTCTGTGAAGAAACTTTGTCCACTGCTTCTAATTCCAAAGCTCAGGAAAATCCCAGCACAATATTCATGTTATTTTGATTATGTTATAGTTGGTGGAAGATCACTATGAGGCCACTGTCTATCATCATATAGAAACGCTATACAAATTAAAGTCTATAAATATAGTTATATGCAGTTATCAAAAACCAAGAATTTATGTAGAAAACACTAAAGTGTATTTTGATTACATCATAATTCTGCAAATTTATTTGATACATAGACACAGGGATCATTGTTTTTTTTTTTTCCAAAATAGCTAATGTACACATGGAGTCTGGTCCATCATTTTTCTTGAATCAAATATGCTTGCAAATGTTCTTATGAAGTATTTATTATTAGATGATACTCTTATCTGATAAATCACATACGCACATGACCACATATAATCTGAAAGCAAATATATATATAATTACTGTACAGTACATTTTATTATTGTCAATATCATTCATTTGGGAAACAAACATTGCACTAAAAATCCAATGAAGGGTTTTACAAGAAATGGAAATTGTAAATGATGGATTTTTTTTTTTTTTTACCATAGTGGTCAGACAAAAGAATATATTTGATTTTTTTCCCCCTTACCTCATCCTGATATAGATTTTTTAGATAAACAACAAAACTGTGAACAGCAAAGAGTTAGACACCAGCACCACTGAGAGCAACAAGATGTTTGTTTGTTTGTTTATGTAATTTCTATAGCTGCCATCTTAATTCAAATGACTCTTTCTAATAAAATGTGCATAACAGAAATAAACTCCTTTGAATGTGTGAGGCCTATATTCAAGTTAACTTGGTAAAATGTCAGTGAAATTATTCAGGGAAACAAAGTTGGGGAGCAGCCTTTTTTAAAATTTTATTTTAAAAAATATTTCTGTTTGAATGAAAGCTCAGTTTTATAAGTTGTTGCTGAATGTTTCCAAATCTCTTGAGGAAATGGAAGAAATAGGTAGAATAACTTGAACCTCAATATACTGCAACAGTCTGGAGGTTTTTAAAGTTTTCCTTATGAAAGGATCCAGCTGAATACCTTGTGCACCAGTTAAAAACATCAGGAAAATAATGTTTTTATTTCTATCACCCACAGCAATAAATGAACAAAACCTACTGTGCTCATACTCCAATATAAGACAATTCTCTTTGGCAACCAAATCATATTCATACTATCTTAAATTTCATTTGGTAATAATAGCAGCACGTGACAACATTTGATGTGTTAGGGATGGATAGAGATACTAACCTCTATTTCATACTTGATAGGTGAGAAATGCTCCTTTCTCCAGTTCTTTCATTTGCTTTTCTTGCACAACATCTTACCTAATCAAAATAGTTAATGCCTGAGATAGTTATTCTGCTCTCCAGTCATAATTTCAGTCATACCTGGTGAAATAAAGCTCTTAAATGAACAGAAGCTGACAGAACCTCTATATGGTACAAAGTTCAACACAACATTGTTCTGCAAATTCTGTCTTCAAATGTTTACAGGAAACTAGAACTACAGCTGGCACAGAAGTTTGGATATATTTCCAGTCAATACTTTGTACTTTCTCCTTTGACAGAAATCTGTAAACATCTCTATATACATAGAAGAATATATATTTACATTTGCAGAAAAATGTCATTGTACCATTATTTAACTTTGTAATATGTAAAGGTTTTTCCACCTTTTGTTCACTTATGGATTTATCATTAAAATATATAATTTGACCAGAGCTTCCTAATGTTTACATGCAATGGTGATGCAGAAGGTTTATTTGTTGGTTTGTTGGTTTGTTTACAGAAAACAAGAACTATGGAGGATCTGTGTAATAAACCATGGGGAAAAGGTTATTCCATTATACTCAGTTTGGCAAACTGATTCTGTCTTTTCCATACCTGTTTCTCTCCTATAAAGTGATTTACAGTAGTGAGTGAATTTATGTAAAGCTGTAAATGGCCACACCTTGATTATTCAAATTGAGAGTGAACCCATATAAATAAGTGAATGATCTAATAGGATAGGCAGATGTTCAAATATCAGCTTTATTCCACTGTCTATTTTTTTTCCCTAAGGATTTTTTAAAATTATTATTAATTTGAAGGAACATTTTCAAGATATAGTGGATGAAGATTGCTCCTTTTTTTTTATTATGTATATTACCAAGTTGAAAGGCTACAGGAACTGATGTAATATCCACTGAAACATGGCAAGCAACAAAAGAAGAATTGGCCAAGGTTCTAATCAAACTATGCCAGCAAATATGGAAAAAAACACAGTGGCCAACCAGTTAGAAGAGATTAATCTACATTTCAATACCGCAAAAAAGGAGACTTAACAGAGTGTACAAACTATTGTACAATATCCTTAATTTCAAAATAATGAAAATAATGCAAAATAATGCTTGGGATCATCCAATGCAGATTAGGGCCCTACATGGAAAAAGAGATGCAAGATAGGCAGGCTGGCTTTAGAAAGGCTGAAAAACATGAAACATTATTGCTGATGCACGTTGGATATTGAGAAAGCCAAAGAATACCAAGAAGAAGTCAGTATGTGCTCGATCAATTATAGAAAAGCCTTCAATTGTGCCAACCCTGTCAAGATGTGGAAGGTGCTCAGAAAAATGAGAATCCCAGAAAATCTTATTGTCCTCATAAGAAACTTATATAAGGTCGGGAAGCCACAGTATGGACAGAACATAGCAAAATAGACTGGCCCCCAGTTAGCAAAGAAGTGTGACAAGGTTGCGTACTTTTCCTTATTCAACCTACATACTGAATATATATTAGGAGAGGATAGATTGGAAGAAAGTGAATGTGGTTTTAAAAATGGAGGAAGAAACATTAATAACCTGCACTATGCTAAAGACACTATCCTCATAGCTAAAAATGCAAAGGCCCTGCAAGCCCTAGTACTAAAAGTCAAAGAGCACAGTGAAAGAAGGGTTGTTGTTGTTCAGTCATTAAATCATGTCCGACTCTTCATGACCATCTTGTGCCAGGCCTTCCTTCCTTCACTGCCTCCCTGAATCTGCTCAGTTTCATGCTCATTGCTTCAGTGATGCCATCTAACCATCTCATCCTCTGCCATCCCTTCTCCTTTTGCCTTCAATCTTTCCCAGCATCAGGGTCTTCTCCAAAGAGTCCTCTCTTCGCATTAGGTGACCAAAGTATCTGAGCTTGAGCTTCATTAGCAATCCTTCCAATGAGCAGTCAGAGTTGATTTCCTTTAGGATTGACTAGTTTGACCTCCTAGCAGTCCAAGGGACTCCTAAGAGTCTTCTCCACCACCACAGTTCAAAGGCATCAATTCTTCGGCACTCAGCCTTCTTTATGGACCAGCTTTCATAGCCATACATTACTACTGGAAAAACCATAGCTTTGATTATGCGAATCTTTGTCAGCAAGGTGATGTCTCTGCTTTTTAATATGTTGTCAAGGTTTGCCATAACTTTCCTCCCAAGGAGCAAGCATCTTTTAATTTCATGGATGCAGTCTCCGTCTGCAGTGTTCTTGGAACCCAAATAAATGAAGTCTGTTACTGCTTCCATTTCTACCCCTTCTATTTGCCAGGAACTGATGGGTCCAGATGCCATGATCTTAGTTTTTTTAATGTTGAATTTCAAGCCAGCTTTTGCAGTCTCCTCTTTCACCCACATCAAGAGGCTCTTTAGTTCTTTTCCACTTTCTGCCATTAGAGTGGTATCATCAGCATATGTGAGGTTGTTGATGTTTCTCCCTGCAATCTTAATTCCAGCTTGTGATTCTTCCAGCCTGGCATTTCTCATGATGTATAAGTTAAATAAGCAGGGTGACAGTATACAGCCTTGTCGTACTCCTTTCCCTATTTTGGACCGGTTCTAACTGTTGCTTCTTGGCCCGCATACAGATTTCTCAGGAGATAGGTAAGGTGGTCTGCTATCCCCATCTCTTTAAGAATTTTCCACAGTTTGTTGTGATCCACGTAATCGAAGACTTTTGTATACTCAATGAAGCAGAAGTAGATGTTTTTCTGGAACTCTCGTGCTTTCTCCATGATCCAGCAAATGTTGCCAATTTGATCTCTAGTTCCTCTGCCTCTTCGAAACCCAGCTTGTACATCCAGTGGTTCTCGGTTCACATACTGCTGAAGCCTAGCTTGCAGGATTTTGAGCATACCCTTGCTAGCATGTGAAATGAGTGCAATTGTGCGATAGTTTGAGCATTCTTTGGCATTGCCCTTCTTTGGAATTGGAACGTAAACTGACCTTTTCCAATCCCGTGGCCACTGTTGTGTTTTCCAAACTTGCTGGCATATTGAGTGTAGAACTTTAACACCATAATCTTTTAGTATTTTAAATAGTTCAGCTGGAATACTGTCATCTCCACTAGCTTTGTTGTTAGTAATGCTTCCTAAGGCCCACTTGACTTCGCTCTCTAGGATGTCCAGCTCAAGGTCAGTGATCACACCAGCATGGACATCAGGGACATTAAGATCTTTCTTGTATAGTTCTTCTGTGTATTCTTGCCACCTCTTCTTAATCTCTTCTGCTTCTGGTAGGTCCCTGCCTTTTTTGTCCTTTATCATGCCCATCTTTGCACTAAACGTTCCTTTGATATCTCCAATTTTCTTGAAGAGATCTCTAGTCTTCCCCATTCTATTGTTTTCTTCAATTTCTTTGCATTGTTCATTTAAGAAGGCCTTCTTATCTCTCCTTGCTATTCTCTGGAAATCTGCATTCAGTTGTTTATATCTTTCCCTTTCACCCTTGCTTTTTGCATTCCTTCTTTCCACAGCTATTTGTAAAGCCTCATCAGACAGCCATTTTGCTCTCTTGCATTTCTTTTTCTTTGGGATGGCTTTAGTTGCTGCCTCCTGTACAATGCTACAGACCTTCATCCATAGTTCTTCAGGCACTCTGTCTACCAAATCTAATCCCCTAAATCTATTCATCACCTTCACTGTGTACTCACAAGGAATATGATCTAAGTCATACCTGAGTGGTCTAGTGGTTTACCCTATGTTCTTCAATTTAAGCCTAAATTTTGCAGTAAGCAGCTCATGATCTGAGCCACAGTCAGCTCCTGGTCTTGTTTTTGCTGCCTGTATAGAGCTTCTCCATCTTTGGCTGCAAAGTATGTAATCAATCTGGTTTCGGTATTGACCATCTGGTGATGTCCATGTGTAGAGTCATCTCTTGTGTTGTTGGAAAAGAGTGTTTGCTATGACCAGCTTGTTCTCTTGACATAACTCTATTAGCCTTTGCCATGCTTCATTTTGTACTCCAAGGCCAAATTTGCCTGTTATTCCTATTATTCCTTGACTTCCTACTTTAGCATTCCAATTCCCTATGATGAAAAGGACATCTTTTTTTGGTGCTAGTTCTAGAAGGTGTTATAGGTCTTCATAGAATCGGTCTACTTCAGCTTCTTCGGCATCAGTGGTTGGGGCATAGATTTGGATTACTGTGATGTTGAATGGTTTGCCTTGGATTCACACTGAGATTATTCTGTTGTTTTTGAGGTTGTACCCCATTACTGCCTTCCCACTCTCTTATTGACTATGAGTGCTACTCCATTTCTTCTAAGGGTTTCTTGCCCACAGTAGTAGATATAATGCTCACCTGAATTAAATTTACCCATTCTCGTCCATTTTAATTCGCTGATTCCCAAGATGTCGATGTTCAATATTGTAATCTCATGTTTGACCATATCTAGCTTGCCTTGGTTCATAAATCTGAAAGAATGGGACTAAAATTAAATATAAAGAAGACCAAACTAATGTCAACAAGTAGAACAACCAGCCTTTGAATTGACAATGAATATATTTTAGTGGTGGATAGCTTCTGCCTTTTAGGATCAACTATCAGCAGTAAATGAACCAGCAGTTAAGAAATATGCTGCAAACTAGCACTCAATAGAATAGCCATGAAGGTCTTGGAAAAGATATTCAGATGCCATGATGTGTCTATACCTACAAAGATCAGAATCATGCATGCCCCAGTATTCCCTGTGTCACTCTATAGAAACTAAAGCTGGATTTTAAAGAAACAGGATAGGAAGAGTATTGAGACCTTTGAACATTGTGGTGTTGGAGAATACCATGGACACACAAGAAAACAAACTGATGGATCACCGAACAAATCAACCAAAGTTCTCACTCGAGTTACAAATGATCAGGCTCAAATTATCCTATTTCAGACACATTATGTGAAGATCCAGCTCTCTAGAAAAGGTTCTTATGCTGGGAAAGGTGGAAGGAAAGAGAAGAGGATGACCAGCAGCAAGGTGGATGGTCTCAGTTACAGTGGCAATGAGTGCACCATTGGAAGACCTGAAAGACCAAGTTAGGGATAGATTTCTATGGAGAAAATCTATCTATGTGGTTGCTAGGAGTCAAAAACTATTGGATGGCACATAATCAATTTCTGGAATTTAACCTTAAAAATATAGCTATTTTATAGCAGGAGTGACTCTTTGAACAGAGGCAGCATTCTTTTATTTCCAGGAATGATTGTGCAACCCTCATTATTGCTTTGACATATAGGCTAGGAAATTAAGGATAACAGAAGAAGTCTCTGTACAAAGTTCATAATGATGTATGGATGATGGGCTTTTTAAAAGGCTAAACAAAGCAGAAAAGGTCCTTTAGTCATTTTTTTAAGTGAAATCCCTCAATCACTTTTTTAACAATAAATGTTCTCAAGACTGCTTAAACTAGCATTTGCCCAGATTTTGCTGGGATGAAAATCCCAAAATTATACACATACTGTCTACCACAAGGGAGCATGGAAATAAAATAGGATTAACATGATCCACCCAAGTAGGCTTTAAGGCCTTGTATTTAAGAATGTATAAATTAGGGCTCTATCCGCAGCAATCACAATACTTTTGCATAGTCACAACTCGACAGCCCTGTGTATCCATTATGCACCCCTGAAGAACCTCTTTCTGCAAGTTAATAGAAATTCACTCACTATCTCTTGTCTGCCTCCCTTATGCAAATGCATATTTGTAAATTAAATAGATATTACAAGGATCCCATAAGTCTTCAATATTATGTTTTAAAGGTAATATAACTCTACATTACTATTCTTGCGGGGGGGGGGGGGAGTCTGTACTACTATGCTGCATACTTACTAAGTATGCCTTCCCATCAGTCTTGACTCCTAACAACTACATAGACATCCAATTAGTTTTCTTGGCAACATTTTCAGAAGTGATTTATCACTGCCATCTTCCTAGAGTTTAGAGAGTATGACTAGTCCAAAGTCAGCTACTTGGCTTTCATGTCTAAGGGAAAACTAAAATTCACAGTCCCCAGATTCTAGTCAATTGCCATTAACCACTACTCCAAACTGACTCTCACTTGCTTACTAAACTTGTAATGAAACAGCCTCCCTAACTTCTATTTTTCATTATCCCTTTTAACTTATAATATTATCTGTATTCTAAAGATGACATCGTTACTGATAAGCTTATCATGGTTACTGATAAGGATATTATTTACTGCCATTTGGTAAATTATTACATTCTCATAATGCAGGTACTTTTTGATTATTTGGAGATCAGGTATCGTAGTGAGGAGAGAGGTATAAACATATCTTAATGAAATGGTAAAAATACAGAGAGGATTTCCTGATACCTGTGCTATCTGGAGGTAGAGCGGGACAAGTTCCATGCTATGAGAACATATTAAGTATTGCTGCTAAATAAATCTGGGTTAAAAAAAAAAGTTTTAAAAATTAATGATTCCCCCCCACCCCCAGGACATTTCATAGGATTCAGTTATTAATAAAGTTTGATTTTTGCTTTGTAAACATTCACTAATCACATGTAATAGAATGTAAGAAAAATAGGTACTATCAGACTTCAGTTATTGTTTAGGTGTGCTTGAATAACCTACTCAATACAAGAGTAACATTTGACATTGGGGTAGCAGTTCCAAACAAGATGCAAGGAAACAATTTACAGATTATACTTATTGTGGTGTGTGTGTGTGTGTGTGTGTGTGGGTTTAGTGAGATGTGTGAATCCATCTGCTATGGCTTACTATTATGTACAAACCAGACTATAATGAATTGATCAATAAACCATAATTAAACATTTTGTTTATGAAAACACCACTATACACTACATCAGTTTATAGAAAAAATTCCTTACCATGAAAGGAAAGTATTCTAAACATGATAAAAATTCAATTATTTTAAAATGAGGAGGTTTACACTAAGGAAAAAGATATATATGTTAAGTTTTATCCTTATTGTCACTGAGAATGGCATTTAATAAATTAGGTATATCATTGTGATTCATCTGATAAGAAAAAGAAGAACTGCTTCATGCTTTGCTTAAAAATGAGAATAAAGAAAACCAAGAGAGAAGAATGTAAACAATAAAATGAAGGACATTTCTGAAAATAGAGGAAAAAATACATTGCTGCAGAAGATCAAGGGAAGAGACTTAATGAGACAGAACTGACAGGAGTTAATTATTTATTTGATGTTATACTCAAACATGACCTGTTTCATTATCCTCATTAAGCTTACTATAATACTAAGATCATCCCTGTTACTCTTTATATTCCCATCTCTATCCTGCAATATTTCATGATCAAATAGATAACAAGCTAATTTAGAGAAAGTGCCTTTTCCCCTTTTGCCCCCTCATTTTACACATGTTGGTATTTTCTTCTGTTTTCTACTCCATAAAGATATGTAGATGGTTTTGCTTTGTGTCTACTTAAGTCATTTATTTAGCCAAGACTACAACTCAAACTGATTCATACAGCATCTCTAGAGCATAAGACTGTAAAATACTTAATTTCTAGTAACAATGGAATTCTACTAATATTTGGCTGAACTATATATTTACTTTATGGGTTAATTTACAGAACAGTAGGGTATTATATTTAACCTAAAACCAAGGATGTATTATTACATATTTTTCATGGAAAAATTATCTAGCTGTTTAATAATTTGGACTGACTTGGTATAGTATCATGTCAAAAGGTGCAGTTCCACTGAGAAAGTTTCCACAATGTGATTAGAATTTAATCATGTGAAAGGTATGCATAGGATTAAAGTCTGATTGAAACATATCTCATTGAGTTCATTGGTACTGATTTTCATGTACTAGGCTCAGGACATTATCCTCAAAACATGGTCTGAAGATCTCACTGAATATCAACAAGGGGATGATAATTTATGGCATCCATATTTGCTCTGTGCTGATGTTCTCCATAAAAATGTGAGAGTTGAAAGGGTCTTATTTTATTTATTTTTTTATTATCAGACTTGTATGCCACCCATCTCCCCCAACGGGTGACTTTGGGCAGTAAAGCCCAGAGTAAAGCAAAGTAAAGCATATAGTAAAGCAAAACTCAAAAGTAGTAATTACAATGGTTTTGGATATGTGAGTGTGTGTGTGTGTGTGTGTGTGTGTGCAGATTGTGCAAAGAGGCCTCAGAGACAGTCCAACACAGAGTGGCAGGGTGTAAGATGCAGGCAGGAACAGCATACACTGAACAGCACAACCAAGTAGTTGGCAGTGTGTACAGGAACATCTGCACAGTGTATGGGCTAGACCCCCCCAAGTCCAGATGGGAGATTCCACAGAAGGTCGTGGAGAATAAAAGGGCTAAGATCCTGTGGGACTTCCAGATCCAGACGGACAGGCAGGTACTGGCCAATCAACCAGACATCGTGGTAGTAGACAAAGACCAGAAGACAGTGGTAGTGATAGATGTAGCAGTGCCAAGTGACAGCAACATCAGGAAGAAGGAGCATGAGAAGTTAGAGAAGTACCAGGGCCTGAAGGAGGAAATCGAGACGATGTGGAAAGTCAAGGCCAAAGTGGTCCCAGTGGTGGTAGAAGCACTCAGGGCCATGACTCCTAAGCTGGGAGAGTGGCTTCAACAGATCCCAGGAACAACATCAGAGCTCTCTGTGCAGAAGAGTGCAGTGCTAGGAACAGCTAAGATACTGCGCAGAACCCTCAAACTCCTAGGCCTCTGGTAGAGGACCCGAGATTGAGGAAGATACATACCACCCACAGGGGTGAGAAGGGAATTTTTTTTTTTTTAATGTGTTTGTGTTAGGTTTGCATAGAGTATTTAAATAGATTCAGATCTCCCTTTCCTTTGGTTCCGCTCTGATAATAGGAAAACTGTCAGGAATGTTGCTTTTTAGAAGGTGTGATCGGGCCATGGAATTGTGGAGACCCATGGCTTTCTTTTTCTCTGATACTTCACACATACATCTTTTTCTTGGGGGCGGGGGGTGGACAGTGTGTGCGTGTGCGTGTGCGTACATGTGTGTGCTAGAGAACAGAAGAGAGCCAAGCCATGACCATCTACAAAGCAGCTATGCATATGAGTGGGGGGGGGGGCAGAGTTGAGTGTACATTTATGTTTTTCATCTTCACCAGTTCAAGCTCTCTGCCTAGCAAGATCACTTGGTATATAAAAGAAATCTTATGCCATTTAGGTTTTTTTTTTTTTAATAATTTTTATTAATGTAAAAAATAAAGATAAAAAACTTAGAAAAATATAAAAAATAAAAATAATAAATAACAAGTGCAGAGAAAAAGAAAAAGAAAAGAAAAATATATAAAGAGAAAATAATATATATATATAAAGAAATATCTTCCCCTTCATCAGAACAATTACAATTTCAATAACTTATCACCTTCTTTAACATTTCAACAAAAGATCTCTTTTTCCCATATCTCATCTCTTGTCTATGAACAAATTATAGAGCCTCATCATTCAGTCTTAATTAGCAAAAGTCCTTTAAGAGTTATCAGAAATAGCAACATATATATTTTAACCTTAATCAAATAAATCAGTTTCATTTTCCTTTACTTTTAACAGTCACTTATTTTCTCTAAAAATACAAAAAAAAAAAAAAAAACAATAAGAAAAAAACAATAAGTTGAGGAAAAAAACAATAAGAGCTACTAGAAAGAACATCATATATATTTAGCCTTGATCAAATCAATTTTATATTCCTTCTTGCTTTTAAAAATCTTGATGTTTATTCCCTTTAACTAGTGTCCCAGTACCTGATTTCTTTTTATTTTCTCTGTCTTTTCTTAGGAACTCCTTTATAAGTATAACATATCTGTTTTGTAAGTCCAAAATAAGAAAGTTGTCCAAGTCACTCTTCTGATTTATTATTTGTGTGTCCCTTTTAATTATTAAGACATCAGCCAGTTTCATTTGCAAATCCAGTGTAACATTTTTTTCCATATCATTCTTATAACTTGTCATTTGTAAATCCAAATTCAAAACAGCCTGATGATCAGTTGTATCCTCTTCTATCTCTTCTTTTAAAACCATTTTTATGGTAGCAGACAGTCTCAAAAGAAATTTCTGAGTACATTGTTCCCAAATACCCTTGAATTCTTCGAAGTTAAACCACTTTTCTCCATTCTGCACTATGGGTCTCTAATTATAACCTTTATTTCTTTCTGGTTGCCTCTAGCATCCATCCTTCAAAACCTCGTCTAATCCACAACATTTTCCCATGGGAAGATTTCTTACACTTAGATTCAAAATTTTAATATATTTTTAATAGGATTTTAAACAATCCACAGGAAGGATTATTACAATTAATTTTGAAGTCTTATTTCCAATCCATCTGGTCCCTTAATCCATTTGTAACTTTCCAAAATCAATGTTCTAATCACCCTTTCACTGTATATTTCAAAATAAATGTCTTTTTTAAAAAGTTCTTAAATTTACAAGAAACTTATTTCACTAAGGATTGAAGGAGAATCACCTGGTGTGATAAAACTTGTCATTCTGAAGGTTCTTAATAGCCAAAAAGCAGTTAACAATCAATTTCCATACGTGATTAAGAAAGGAAGCAGGCAAACTCAGTGTCCATTTGAAGTCTCCAAATCACATCTTGGGCAAAGCTGACTTTCCGTCAGCTCCCACAGCTCTAGAATCCCCCAGAGACCACTGTTTTATGATCTTCTCATGGGGACCCTCTGTATGGAGTGTTTATGGGTGAACCCAGGTCCTCCCTTTATCAGGAGAGGAATTTCGAGGCAACAGTGGGATATAAATACAGTAATAAAAAAGGGTGTTTTTGTTTTAAAAAAAGCAGGTATATATTAACAGTAGTAGTACATTAGAAAATACATTAGAAAAATACATTAGAAAAAGTGCTATATAAAGGATGGATATTGACAAAAATTGTGTTACAATCTTTCAGCAACAAAGCTGATATTTGGTGATCTTTTCTGCAGCTTTCTGTTTCATTTTTGAATCTCTACCTATATCAATAGGGATTTGGGGGGGGGGGGGAAGGACTATGAGGCTTTTTCTCATGGGTTCTTATGACCAATCAGCATTCTTTCAAAAAGATTAAGCAGATACAGCTAACTGGTCACTATTAAAACCAATTCTTCAATCAAGAAGCTCAAGCATTAAAACAAAATAAAACAAAATTAATACAATAGAAATTGTTCAGCATTTTGTGATCATTTGAAAGTATAGTTCACAACTTGACATAAATTGTTTTAATTTGCTATCATTCTCATGGATATTCAGATAAATTTCATTTATTTGGATATTCACAAGAATGATAGTACATTTCAGTACAAATGTAAGGGGTTGATATAATGCACATTTTTCATTCATTATTGCTCCTGGGAATGGATGCCACCATGAGCAATGCCAGTGGCAATAACTCGGACCTACATGCTACTGCTGCTGTAAGTATAAAGTTTTGCTTTGTTTTGTTTTACAGTCTAGGACCAGCTGTCAATTATATATAATATATGATCAGGAAGATAGTCAAAATGACTTGAAAGAAAAATATGATTGTTAAACAATTATACTGATCTAAATATTAATATTAATGTAATTAATATTAAATTAAATTTTAATAAATTAAAATTAAATATTAATGTAACTTAGCATGAGAAATAGAGGAGAAAAAGAAAAAAAAATATCCTATAAGAACACACTTATATTTCTTTTATACTAAAAAACAGGATGGTAGCTATTTGTGATGTTTTATAAATGTCTTGATTTATAGTGAGGATTTGCTCAAACTCTTTAGACATCCACAGTGATATTACCACTTGTTTTCTTTCACTCAGAGAAGAAACATTATAGTGCTTTATTGGTCATTCATCATATCACTGATGCTTCAAGCGGGCCTAATAATCTTTCTCTGAACAGTTACTATGCCAACTTTTAAAGAGGATTGTTATGAAGAGTTTGTTTTCCAGAATTGCCTAGAGTTATATATTCTTTTTCATGATATGGATGATTTTTTTTCTTCTTGTGTTTATTCTTCAAATCTAAGCCACAAAGAAATTAGACTTTATGTGCTTTCTAGCAGGAAATCTGTTTCCAAATTTATAAGATTCTCTTCATTTTGCATAATAATTTTATGGAATGTCTATTTTTCAGAAGACAGGTACTTTAATTTCACAATCTCACATTATTTTATGGCTTTAAAACTTATCATAAGCATAGGTAATCAAACATCACTGACCCCTTAAGGTACTACAGTCTGCTTCCAGTCCAGAATCATAGTGATTGCATTTGGTTATGGAAAAGCACTTTAAGAATAACTTAATTTCAGATTTTCATTTGTTTTTGTTTTCATTGTGATCAAAATTGATCAGCAGCAGAAAACTCATCTTCAGGTCAACTGAATAGAATTGCAATTTATCACTCACTCTGTTAATCAAATAATTATTTGTTCAGTTGTATGTGCACTGCCACTGTCAAAGTTAAGATTGCTTGACACATGAGAAAAATGCTTCTTGATCCCAGCAAGGATCAGGCTTCCCCAGAAACCTTTGACTTATGTTTAATTTTTGTTTCATCAGATTTTTGAAATTTTAAAAATTCTTGCTAATATACGTTCTTTGTGTGAAAGGAAGGAAGGAAGGAAGGAAGGAAGGAAGGAAGGACGGAAGGAGAAAACCCTTGAGCATACATGGGAATATTTTATTGAACCTAGTGTATTTAAAGTGAGTCCCTCAAAGAACTCATAAAAGCAACCAACTTCAGTCTTGGTTTTTATTTATTTATTTTATTCTGTTTATATTGTTTCCCATTGCACTTTTATGTGACTCTGGGCAGCTTACAACAAAACAAATAAAAACACAAAGTACATAACAGAAAACAAAAATAAAAACACACAGCAGCTGGGCATGATCTAACCTATCATCCATACAACCAAGAGACTGGCTCTAACCCAAGCCCAAGGCCACAGGCTTGAGCACAAAGTCAAGTCTCACAAAAGGCCTTACTGATGCAAAATAAATTTACAATTTTCCCCTAAATAACTTCTTGCTACCATTCCCATTGTTATTTTGGGGAAGGGGGGGGGATTACAAAATTGCATCATCAATTAACAGAACAGTTTGCTACCAAATTTTGGCAAGGTAAACCTGAGGATGCTGGGGAGGGATGGAAACAAAGAGTACATGAAGAATCTGCATATATCTTACAGATTGCTCAGCACTCTTCCAAGCCAACCATGTTATACTCCTATGGTATGATTTCCTTGATTTAAGTTTTAATCCTAAGCATCTTCTATTGTCAAAGGTCTGGATCAAATTATAGCACGCATGCACACCCCCACACCGCCACGTATTTATTTCAAGGCCAACACAAACACCTACACATCACTCTATTCCCTTTTCCAATATGTTACATTATATAGAGTACACAAAAGATGAGCACATAGTAAGCCAAAGAAGTTAAAGGTATGAGATAAGAAGAAAGCAAATCATAGCTAGAACTACTTTACACAAACACTATTCAATGTGCTTCTTCATATCTTTGTATCCTTGAACACCCTGCTTTCTCCACTACATATCTATCTATCTATCTATCTATCTATCTTTCTATCTATCTATCTGTCTGTCTGTCTGTCTATCTATCTATCTATCTATCTATTAGAAACCGAAGTCTAAAGGAAGACAACCCACACCAATCAAGTACTCCATTACCAAAGTAAGAAGCCTACCTCCCATAAGAGAGCTGTGTAAGAACATTAGTCAAACGAGCACAAACACATTGCAGCAACCCAGAACAGCAGAAAAAGGAAAAGGACCACCTATACAACATCTTCCAACAAAATGGATATCCACACAACTTTATCAAAAAGTGCCTGACCACTCAACCTACTACAACACAACCAACAGAAGCTATGAAAAGAATAACACTGCCATACATCAGAAATGTCTCAGAAACTACCAACAGACTATTACAACCACATGGCATCTCCATAGCACACAAATCAACTAAAGCCCTCCAAAACATCTGAAGCAAACCAAAAGACCCAGTAGCCCAAGAAGAAAAAACAGGAGTCATCTACAACATACAGTGTAAGGACTGTAATAACCTCTATGTAGGACAAACAGGCAGAAGACTAGCAGAGTGCATCCACGAGCATCAACTAGCAGTCAGAAGACATGATGAAAACTCCTTAATCTCACAACATATGGACAGACTCAACCATAGTTTCAGCTGGGAAACTGTCAGAATCTTAGACCAAGCTAAATCCAAAAATGCGAGGGAATTCTTGGAAGCCTGGTATTCAGACAAGGCAGCCATCAACAGACACATAGAGATAAACAACATCTACACACTATTCAAAAGAGACAATAGAAAGGAAACAAAAGACCAGAACATCTCCTCACCAGCAATCATCACCCAGATAAACAGAGATTAACACCAAGACTACCACCAGACATACAATCAAGCAGTAAACAATACCTTAATCAAGGAACTACCAAAGGGAAAAAAATAAAACAAAACAAAACTCACACCCCACCAACACTGGCAGGGCACGCCACAGTATATAGACAGAGAGCAAACCCCATCCCATTCTAGCACTGAAGATGTTACCTAGCCAGGTAATGAAACATTTGCAAGAAAACAACCAAGCTCAGAGAACCCCAAGGACTCCACTTCTATCTATCTATCTATCTATCTATCTATCTATCTATCTATCTATCTATCTATCTCCTTTCAAGTGTAATAAGTTCTGATGTTTAGCATTTATGGCTAAGTATAAAATAGTCTATAACAGTCTTAAATGTTCAAATAATATAAAATACAAACAGTATGCCTCCCCATGCTTTCCAGCAGCAGCAAGACTGATTTCATATGGTAATATTTCTTCTGTACCAAGGTTATGTAAACATAGATATGAATCCGCAAACAGGTAACATCTGTATTACTAAATATGATATTTAAATGATTAGTCAAGTGTGCAAGAGGATTGTTAGTTCTTTTTTTTAAAATCTTTTTCTTTAAGCAGACCACTAAGATTTTATAGAAAACTTTTGAAAATAAAAATAACTTAAAAAGACACTGTTGTGTGAAGAAAGAAATAGAAAATACAAATCTTTAAGATGTATAGGAAAACTTTAAAGTAAAATGAAATATCTGGTTTGAACTGTCATTTTCACAATATGGCATATTGATACAATTGTTAAGAACCATTTTGCTGATAATTTCTTGTTTTTTAACTTGGAAAAGTATTAATTCAATCAATATGCTAACTTGCAGATTTTTGCACTGAAAAAGGTTTTTTATTATTATTATTTCATAATTTTTCATATTCTTTTGGGAGTTTTCTACCACTGTCTCTTTGACTTAAATAATTGATAAATTCCATTCATCTACATGTAAAACTAATTCCAACCTACTCAAAATTTAAATAATTTTTCCCAGTTATGTAGTTTTTATTGCATGCCAATAGTCCAGAATTGTCTCACCTAAATTCTTCTAAAACCTAGCTATCATATGGCAAACACTCATCATAAAATGACCTACCAACAGTTTATTTTTTTTTAAATCTCATTTGAAAGGGGCCAAAAAAAAAAAAAAAAAAGTTGCAGGAAACTGAGAAGTCTGATTTTTATATACAACTATTATTTTTTCTGTAAAAGTCTTGAAAGTGAAATATACTTTTCTTCCAATTATTCTGTATCTCTATGTTTCTCCATCCCAAAACTGAAATAAAGAAAACTGGATAGTAATATTGAGGGGCAAGGAAAAAGTTCAGACTGTCTTTTATCCCATGTTCATTTATTTTTAACTTATGGACTTATTGTAAATTTAAAATGTCTGTCTTAAAAGTACTGTACTAATCTTATTAATATTTATCTCCATTTTGTGGTTCTTTATCCAACAAACATAAATAAAAACTTTTGGCCACAGTATATATCAAGTCCTCCTAATGTATCACCCAAAGCTTTGGGTAGCAAACTTCGTCATCTTTATTTACAGATTTAACCTGTATCTGGTTTAATGTAAGATATCTTGTAAACCAGATAACCTGTATCTGGTTTAATGTAAGATATCTTGTGGCCCTGAATTTTGGAAATGGTCATGACCTCTGCTAAAAGATTGCCCTTCCTCCAAAAAGCAATAAGCAGTGTTATGTCATTTGGATGATATATTCAAACTTGGCACTGGAAAAATTGCAGAATAATACAATAAAATTAATATGCTACCTATGTTGTGAGCTGCCCAGAGTTGATTGAAGTCAGCAGCACTGAAGCCAATTTAATAAACAAATACAAATAAATTTATTTCATAAACATATATTTATGGTATTGTTTGGTCTTAAAAATATACAAGAAGTAATACATGAGTCCATAGACATAATAGTAAGGTATGTAAGTATGCACCTTAAATATATATAGTACTTAAGGTGGGTTATAAAACTATACACTTTAAGTATGTACTTAAAAAGAGGATGATTCCCTCTTTTTTTATAACAGAAATAGAATCTAGTGTCATTCAGTGAAGCTGTAATAAGAAAAAAAAAGCTGTGATGTAGGAATGACTTTCCATTTGGGCTGCTACCAAGGAACTGCATGAGATAAGATTATCAATAGCTTTTGTTCTGATTGCTGGATAATGCCTCCAATATAAAAGATATATTATTCTTAGCTGCTGGCAAATATGGCAAGCAGACTGCCATGTATTGGGGAATATGAAATATGTTGACGAATGTGGCAAGGAAAACAGGATTCACATCATTCTTGAGATTTCCAATAACTATCCAGTTGTTCACTGTGGGAAATTCAGTTCGGTTAGGCTGTTATTCTTACATATTTTTGTGTAGAAAATTGTGCCAAACAAAGTAAGACAAGCTTCTACAAATCAGATGATCTGAGTATCCAGAATAGTGCACATGATTTTGATAGCTGAAAAGTGATAAATTTTTCGTGAACTTGAATACAGTTCAGCATTTTAAAAAGAACATTATAAATTACTCCCATAAGCATTACTAATTGTCACAAATTCACTCCCATATTTAGATTTTTGCTGCTGCTACAGAAATTATCAAAATCTGCTAAGCACTCATGATTCAGAATTGTTGTTTCTTGAAGTTTGTTTTATTTTCCTACTCTGAAACCCAGGAACACATATCTCAAATATCTACTGCTTGAGATACAAAAATGTGTTTTTCAAATTAAATTCTTACCTATTCTTTAACACAGGGGTTTCCAAACTCTTCAGCTCACTGAGTCCTTCATGAAGTTTCAGATTGTTCAAACATTTATTATATGAAAATAATACTACTTTAATTAATAGTACTACAAATAATAATAACAATAACAATAATAGAGCCAACTTAAGATGGCTCTTGCTGGCAGCTGATCATCCAACCCTGGGAAACACTGTTTCACCACTGGCCACCTCACCTTCAGGAATAGGGACTGGCATGGAGCTCTACAGAGACTCCCCAAAGACTAATTGATCCCAACTGACCTTCCATCATTTATCAACCACCTATTGACTCTGGATTCACATCATTCTTGAGGTTTCCAATAAGTATCCAGATACTTACTGAACCCCTTTTTACCCCCTGCCATTTATTGACCCCTTGGATAGTCTCATCAACCCCTGGGAGTTGATACTGACCACTTTGGGGAACCTGCTTTAACACAAGTTTCATCTTTGCTTTGTTAAATTTCCCCAGCTTCAGGAGATATTTTACAGAATATCCCATTATTCTCAAAACTTTAGACACTGAACTATGCTTTGTTCAATTGAATACATTGTCTTTCCCTCCAAATACAGGTAGAAATAAAATAATTTCTACAGATATTGAGAAATGACAAACTGGTAAAGCTTTCCTTGAAGACCTTCCTACTTTAGTGCACAGACTACACATGAATCATGCACTAAACTTAATTCTGCAACATCATCATCACTTAACACTAGGGGGAAAATATGTTGCTTTAAGAAGCAAACGTATCATAAAAGTAAAAGTAGTCAAACTCTTTCCTTATGTAGCTTCCTTCTATAGGGCTACAGGAAAAGAAACCATGCATGGTGCTGAGAATTCTGAATGCTGTTTAAGTCACAGCCCTATCCCTGCCTTCCACCTGATTCCAACAACTCTGAAACAGAGTATCATCCATGAAAAAGACAGGACAAGAAATTGGGAAGAGTGTGATAGGTGAAATGATTCCTATGTAGTGCAATAATTCATTTCTATGAAATGCTCTGTTGGTTTGCTAAATACTGTTTAATTCACTATTTAATTCTTCCTTTGTTCTGCAGTGACAGAAGACACTGATAGAAGACAACAACAATAGCTTTGTTTTCTAGGCAATATGGCACATTTTTGCAGTGCTATTCTATAATAAAATGCTGAAAACTAGAAACTGAACCCATGTTGTCTAGATAAATAATAATACCCCTTTGTCCTCTAGTAAATCCCTCCATGGAGCCAAAGCAGCATACCTTCCAGGCATAATACCTGAACATTTCTCATTGTGTAGTATTCATCTCATTTTATGGTATTCATAAATGAAAAGGTGCTCTATCTTCACAAATTAATAAGAAGTGTATAAAATCAGATATTTAAAATGTTTAAACCATCTCTACTTTAGAGTGAAACATCAGATTTTTTATTATTGAATCTGCTCTAAAATTGCTAACTGATGTGGCAGCTGATGTAGTCCAACAGCATCTAGTTGAAAATAAACTCATTCCACCTGAGCAGAAAGGAAACTATCCAAACAGCAGAGGAACAAAAGATCAGTTCTTAATTGAAAAGATGATTTTGGAAAACTGCAAGAGAAGGAAGACCAACTGGAATGTAGCTTGGATTGATTACAAGAAGGCATTCAACTCCTTGCCATATGACTGGATTGATCAAGTGCCTAGAAATAACAGGAGTTAGTAGAAACATCAGAAGCTTTGTGCAAAGATCAATGGCACAGTGGAAGACACAGTTGGTGGTCAATGGTGATAGACTGATGAGGTTAATATCAAGAGAAGAATCTTTCAAGGAGACTCACTATCACCACCACTGTTTATCATTGCATTGATTCTTCTGTCAACAATACTGAACAAGTCAGGGCACAGCTACCAAACATCAAAAACATGTGGCAGGCTATCCCCCTCCTTTCCATGGATAATCTGAAGCTGTGTGGAAAAAACACTATGTGAAATAGAATTGCTGTTCAACACTGCCCAAATAATCAGCTAAGATACTGCAATGGAATTTGGATGGGACAAATGTGACCATCAACAGGGGAAAAATAGTGAAATCTAAAGGAATCAAGATGCCCTACGGAAATAACATCAAGAGGCTGGAACAAGAAGATCAGTACAAATGCCTGGGCATCCTTCGAGCTGACATCAAGCATATTGAAGTCAAGAAGAAGTTAGGAGTAAATACATCATAACTGTGAAGAAGATCTTAAAATCCAAACTCAGTGGAGGAAATGCCATAAAGGCAATTAACACCTGGGCAATTCCAGTCATTAGATACACAGCTGGAATAGTGGACTGGACTCAAGCTGAACTAGTAGCCCTGGATGGGAAAACCAGAAAATAATGACAATGAATCATGCCCTTAATCCACACAGTGATGTTGACAGACTCCATTTACCAAGGAACATTGGTGGACATGGAATGTTGCAAGTAACCTAGACAGTTGAAGAAAAAAAGGGCATAGGAAGAATATCTGAAGGACAGTAAAAAAGATGCACTGAAGCTAGTACACCATGAAAACTTACTGAATACCAAAGAAACCATACTAGCCTATAAGAAAGATGTGGAGTCCTTGGGGTTCTCTGAGATTGGTTCTTTTCTTGCAAAGTTTCATTACCCGGCTAGGTAACATCTTCAGTGCTAAAATGGGCTGGGGTTTGCTCTCTATTTGTGTGCTGTGGCCTGCCTTGCCAGTGCTGGTGGGGGTGGGGGTTCTGTTTTGCTTTTCTGGTCGTTCATTGATTAGCATATGTTGACTGCTTGATTGTGTGCCTTGTGGTGACCTTTGCTTATCTGGGTGATGATTACTAGAGATGATTGCTGGTGACTGAATGCTGGTGAGGCAATCTTCTGGTCTTTTGTCTCTTTTGAATAGTATGTAGATGCTGTTTATCTCTATGTGTCTGTTGATGGCTGCCTTGTCTGAATACCAGGCTTCCAAGAATTCTCTTGCATGTTTGGATTTGGCTTGGTCTAAAATGCTGACAGTTTCCCAGTTAAAACTGTGGTTGAGTCTGTCCATGTGTTGTGCAATTAAGGAATTTTCATCATGTCTTCTGACTGCTAGTTGGTGCTCATGGATGTGTTCTGCTAGTCTTCTGACTGTTTGTCCTACATAGTGTTTGTTACACCCCTTACACAGTATGTTGTAGATGACTCCTGTTTTTTTCTTCTTGGGCTACTGGGTCTTTTGGTTTACTTAGGATATTTTGGAGTGATTTTGTTGTTTGTGTGCTACAGAGATGTCATATGGTTGTAATAATCTGTATATCTATATATCTATAAGAAAGACCAAATGAAGAATAGAAAAGAGACATGACAAAGCAAAGTGTTACTGGCTAGTACACACACACACACACACACACACACACAAACCTTGCAGACAAAGCAGATGACAACAAGACCTGGCAATGGCCAAGAGCAGGAATGTTAAAGAAAGAGATACAGGAGCTGCACAAGACCAAGCCTTAAGAACAATGTATATAAAGCCTGAATTGAGAAGACAGCAACAGACAGCAAATGTCTCTGCAAAGAAGATGAAGAAACAGTGGACCATCTAATTAGCTGCTACAAGAAGATTGCACACACTGACTACAAATAATGGTATGACAAAGTAGCAACAATGGTGCATTGGAATATCTGCAAGAAATACCATTTGCCTGCAAGCAAGAACTGGTGGGACCACAAAACAGACAAAGTAACAGAAAATGAAGAAGCTGAAGTTGTCTGGGACTTTAGAATTCAAACAGACAAGCACCTCCAACGTAACACCCCAGACTTAACAATCATTGGTAAGACAGACAAAAAAGTCTGGATAGTGAACATCACAATACCTGGAGACAGCAGAAGAGAAGAGAAAGAACTGGAGAAAATCACAACATACAAAGACCTGCAAAGAGAAGAAGAATGACTGTGGCAAAAGAAAGCAAAGATAGTACCAATAGTAATAGGTGCCTTGGATGCCATCCCAAAACATCTTGAGCACCACATGAAGACCATGGGCATTGACAAAATCCCCATCAGTCAATTGCAAAAGGCAGCTTTACTTGGACCAGCTTATATCCTGCAACGATACCTTTAACAACATCAAACATCTGCTTACCCCAGGTCCTTGGGAAGGCCTCAATAGGTGGATAAAAACGCCAAATCCAGTCTAAACATCTGGCTGACTGTGTGACCAACAATAATAATTGTGGGCTTCGAATTTAAGATAAGCTTGGCATGAGGGAAGGAACAAAGTAATTAAGGTAGACTCCAAAAGATTTCTTCAATACCTTTCCACTAGTGAATTACATTGAAGTCAAAGGGGAAAAAAAAATAGAGTAGCTGTTTAAGGTTTTTTTTGCCCTGTCTTAATCAAATTGTTCCTATATTAATTATACTGTGCACCCCCTTGAGTTTAATTGGATATATTTTGAATTATTAAATATAGGTTTACATATGGAATTATCAAAAATTACTTTTTTTATTTTTTAAAAAAAATCAACAAGAAGTTGCTGTATTGGAGGCCCCTGGCATCATCTCTTTTATATAAAAATATCTGATTTTCTTGTAGTACTTGTAGATATTCTCAAAAACATATCCAGTAAGCGCAGCCATGTTTATATCTGTTTACCTGTCCAGAAAAAAAAGGAAGCTGGGATGTAGAAAATATTATGGTAGGGTAGGTAAAGTGATGAGGACAAATCCCCACAATGTGGTGAGGAAGAACCTCACAAGTTTAGCTTCTAGTTAAAAATAAGTTTGTTAACTTGCCTTAGAAACCATTTTGTGCGTAAAGGTGGTTTCAAAATTCTTAATATGTCCTCTAGTCAAAATGCATCCTTATTACGCTTTCTAAACTAAACATATAGGATCAGGATAGTAGAGGTTATGTATACATTTGCTCAGAAGTCAGTTTTTGCACCTTAAGGAGATATTTGTATTTTTTTTTTTTTCAATCACTGTTCTGTCCAGTCAATATTTTATATTAGAGGTTCACACAGCAAAACCTGTTGAGGAATGTCTCAACTAAAATGGGGACTATTGTTTCTGAATTTGCTATACCATTACTTTACTAGATCAGAAACTAAACACATTTATAAGTACACTGAGTAAATTTCTTCTTTGAAAAAAAAATGAACTTGGGCAAATTTAGATTCCAAATTTGATTTGAGAAATGATGTTGTCTTCAATGGTAGAGATTATGATAATTCCTTTCATTATATTTTTCAATTATTTTACATAATTGCTTTGCTTTTATATATTGTCCAGAGCTTTTTTGATCAGGTAAGCAAAGAATCAAATTAATAAATCAATTTCCTTTGTTAGACATCATTTAAAATAAAATCAATCTTGATTTTTCGTGTCTTTCCAAGGAAACCACTTTGTATACTTATCTTCTAAATAAAATTCCCAGTACAACTTTTCTACTTCTATATTTTGCAAATATTAAAATTTGCAAATTAAAAAAAAAATTAAAACAAACAAACATTTTGGATGTTGCTATCTTACAAATGCTAATTTATCAATGTTATGCTATTTATCAGTTTTATGTATTCAGGATAAGAAAATAAATAGCCAGTGGCTTTCCCAAGACAAAACGTACTGTGCTTTTATCTCAGTATCATGCAGTGCCTTGAAAATTATAGATCCAGCTTGCAAAGCTCCATGGTTCCTCCTTTGTACATGAAGAATTAACAAGAATTCTTCATTAGTTAGTTCAGTGTCACATAATCTATAAGATAGAAGTACATAGATAATAAAAAGATAAACATTATATGTAGGGACCCATAACAAAGACGTTTTCTGAATCATTAAAGCAGCTGCATCTTTTCCAAGCAGTGAGTGTGAGGAACAACTTCGAAAGCAACTATGTGAAGACGATAAACTGGTAGCAGCTTTACTTATTCAAAAATAGTTGCTTCATGTAATAAATGAATTCATATTACTTGAAACATTATTCTAATTACTCATATAAATTCAATATGTATGTTTGTGTGCGTCTGTGTACAAGAATTACATTTATGGGCATACCATACATTATAGGGCATGGCCAGTTAACTAGCAATGTTTTGTAACCACAAGGCATTATGTTTATACATTCTTTTTTTTAAAAAAATAACAGACACCATCTTTTAAATCAAACTTCCCTTGGCTCCTCCTGTTTGTGTACTTCATTCTTCAGTTTTCAGCTTAAACATCCAGTATTAATTTGGAATCATGATTATTGATTGGATATGATTATTCACCACAAACATTTGCCATTAAAAACATCCTTACTTGACAAACCATAAATATTTAACATATGATTTGTTTCAGGACATAGTGGCTAAATTAGAACAATATACTGCATTCAGAACCTGTACAGATATTATGATATTATTGGGGCTTATAGGAATAGGAATGAGATAAAGTAAGGATATGCATTTTAAATTTTAATGCGTAAGTGTTATGTTACTATAGAATCCTTGGAGTTTCATCAGTATACAGTATATACCCTATTTTTCCGACTATAAGACGATACTTTTTTCTAAAACCCTTACCCTAAAAATTGAAGGGCGTCTTATTCAAGGAAGTCAGCCGAGAATCGCACGGTTGCAAAACTGCCCAAACTTTGTTTCTGCAGAGAGGCTTCCTCCTATTGCTAGCCTCTAATCACGAGTGAAATAGCTTGCCTCCCAAACAGACTTCCTCCAATCACGAGCCTGATGTAACTGACGTCAGCTGATGCTGAACAAACCAGTTAGAGGAAGGCTGTCTGCAGAGACAAGCTATCGGCAGTTTCACTCGTGCTTGAATGTAATCAATTATGCAAAAGAGCCTGGAAATAGAGCTGCAGAGAGACGGTTTGGACCTCCTCCCACCGAGTGTAGCAGGTAAATGTTAACTAATTACTAAATACAAATGTGTTCTGCACTATCTTTAAAATATTGATTTCTTAATTTGGGGTTGGAAAAACGGGGGTCGTCTTGTACATGGGGGCGTCTTATTGTCGGAAAAATATGGTACTTTAATAGTTTAAATGGACTAGTGCAGAAGGTTGCATGGTTATTTCACCCATAGTAAAGGGAAAATAAAAGTGGAGGGCTTTTTAAAATATTTTTATTAAGTAGCATTACATAAAATATCAAGGCATTTATTATTATTATTATTATTATTATTATTATTATTATTATTATTATTTATATACCATCCTAAAAGGTGGTCAGAATAGCATAGGGATTAGTCAAGAGCCATTGATTCAACTCAAAACTATAGCAAATTATGAATTACATGAATAAAGTGCCTGCCATCTTGATCTGACTCCAATGATAATCCATAACTCTTCCAAGGAGATTATCTTTGAACCCAACCATACATATTATAGATGGTCTTCTATAGATTTTCTATATCCTTCATTTTTTATAGACTATTACCTGCTCACATAACATGCCTAAAGTATATGAGTTTCTGCATGCTGATCATGGCCTCAAGATTGTCAGGTTCCTTATTTGTTTTGCAGTTCATGGTACTCTTAGTATCTGTCTTCAGATCCATAATTCAGAGGGCATATGTCTTATTTTTCTTACCATTTCCCAATGCCTAGGTTTCACAGTAGTACTTAACCACCGGGAAAACTATTGCTTTAACTGTTACTGCCTTGACTATTTGTTGACACAGAAATACTATCATCGCTTATAATCTTGTTGAAAATTTTAATTGCCTTTCCTAAGATGATTAATCTTTTTTTCTTCTTCTCTAGTACACTATCGACCTTTATTTGAGCCCAAGAAAACAAAATTATGTACCACCCTTACTTCTTTACTGTCCATTTTACTATGTTCACTAACCATGGTAGCTGACATTAACAATTGCTTTTTAATAATCAACTTTTACCAGTATTTCCCCCCCCCCCCCATTTTTATAGAATCATGGAGTTGGAAAAGACTGTAGGGATCCTCCAGTCCAACCCAGTCCAAGAATCACAACAGCAACTCTGACCAATGACAATCCTGCTCTGTTTGAAGACCTCTAACAAAGAAAAACTCATCATGTCTTATGGTATCCTGTTTCACTGGCTGACTGTACATAGAGTCACAAAGTTTTTTCCTAGCCTGAATCTCCTTCTTTGTATTTTTAACCATTGGTTCTGGTTTTAACCATCTAGGGCAATAAAAAATCCACTTTCTTTTTTGGGTTACAGATTTGAAGACCCTTATGATATCTTCTTCTTCATCATCCTTTCTGTAGGTTAAACAGATTATTTCATCATACCTGAGAGGGCTTGGTTTCCTGACTTTCATCATCTGGATAGCTCTCTTTCAAACTTGTTCAAATCTGCCACTGTCCTTTTTGAACTGTAATGTCCAGAATAAGATAAAGTACCCCAAATCGGATCTGATCCAGAGAGAGTAGAATGGAAGAATTACTTTCTGTGATCTGAACTTTATGGTCCTGTTAATGTACCTCAATGTAGTTTTTATTTTCTTTAGAAACAGTGTTTTACTTTTATAATGAGCTCCCTTGAGTCTTATTTGCATTCAGCTACCAAGTAGTATCATCTGCAAAAAGATATTAGAAGAATCAAATGTCCTGACACTTGATTCTGTATTCTGTCTTATTTATTTATTTATTTTTATTTATTTATTTAATTGATTGATTAATTAATTAATTAATTAATTAATTTTGAGGCCGACCAACTCCATAAAGATTCTGGGTGTCAATTTTGAAAGAATTCTATAACATAAGAGAAACATGAATACCAGACAGAACCACAGAAATAACAATCAAAAATTTGCCAACGGCTTCACAAACACCCAGACACCAGGCCTGGGAACACAGTTAGTCTTCAGAGATGTACTGAAGGGTGGGTGCTATACATATCTGTGGGAGGATCCTGTTCCAGAAGACAGGTACCATGGCAGAGAAGGTATGTTCCTTGGTCCCATAACTTGACAGCATCTAACTAAAAGGATCCAGAGCACATCCACTGTACCAAATGGGCAGAAAATATCAGAGACAGACCTTATCAAATTAAGGGCTTCATAGGTGATGACAAGCACCTTGAACTGGACCTGGAAGCCATCTGGTCAATACAGTTCACAAAGCAGTGATGACACATGGTTATAGCAAGAAATGCCCATTAATGGCTGCACCACTGCATTTTGAACCAGTTGTAGCTTTTTCAAGGGTGGGTTCATGTAGAACACATTACAATAGTCTATTTGTGATGTCACTCAGGCATGAATACCTATTTGTGCCCCTACCCTGGTCAAGGTAGGGGCACAACTGGTGCACAAGGTGGACCTGTGCAAAGGTTCTTCTGGCCTTAGCTGCCACCTGCTCTTTGAGCAGTGCCACAAATGCAGGAAGATTTCCAAATTACACACTACTTTTCAGTGGGGAAGTGCAGTTCCTTCTAAGACTTACTATGAAAATATTCTATACCTTTGGGGCCTGAACAGCCAGAGCCATACAGTCATGTCAGGATTGAGCTTGTTTCACTCCATCTAGAATCAAACAGCCTCCAGACATTTGGTCAGTATATTGACAGCTTCATCTGCATGTCCTGGGTTTGAGATGTACATCTGGATATCATCAGCATGTTGATGATACTGGACCCAAAACTGATGGTGGTTTTACCCAGTGGTTTTGCATAGATTAACATTTATATGAAACTGCTGGGTGAAATCATCCATCTGTTTGGGGTCTGGTGAGATCAGACAGGAGTGCTGACAGCATCGAGTTTTGAGGCACCCCAGAGGTGAGGGCCACAGATACTACTTCTCCCCCCCCCCCCCATCAACACTGTCTGGAACTGCTAAAGAAGGAAGTGAACCACTGTAGCCTAGTGTCACCCACTCCCAATCTCTACAGCTGCTTCAGAAGAATAGTATGGTCAAAGGTATTGAAAGTCACTGAGAAATCAAGGAGCACAAAGATGGACATACCACCTCTATCCTGGCTCCACCAAAGATCATTGACAAACATGAGCAATACTGTCTCAATATTGTACCCTGGTCTAAAACCTGACTGGAAAATGTCCAGATAATCTGTTTCTTCCAACACTCTGTGCAACTGCTGTCTGATCTCCCTCTCAACAATCTTCCACATTTGAAATTGGATGGAAGGGCTCATTGATGACTTCTTGAAATGGAAGGTACCACCACCTTCTTAAAGGCCAGTGGGATCCTTCCCTTCCTCAAAAAGGCTAACACCATTGCATGGACCCAACCCCAGGTCACCTTCTGGGCCACCTTGACAACCTACGAGTAACCTGGATCTAATGAACAAGTTGCTGAGCTCACAATTCAGAGAACTTTGTCTATTTCATTGGGAATCACAGAATCAGACTCAGTCCAGATAACATTACAAGCCATCACAGCAGCATCACAATCTATATTGCTAACAGCTATGCTGCAATCAATATAGCAAGGTAATCAGCCTTCTTCTATTCTTATACTCTCCATTATCTATATTATGTTAACTATCTGATCTTGTGGCCCTCTGCCTTTTATGAAATCTGCCTCTTCATTTGGCATTTTCCCCATGATGATTCCATACATTTTTGTAAGATTATAAATGAAATTTCATTCATTGGATGAATTAGTGCAATGGTTTGGTGATTTCCAAATTCTCTTGCATCTTTCTAGTTCTGATTGGATACATTGCATGAATACCTTTCAGTCTCTGGGCCACATACTCTTACTCCATCTTAGTGACCTAAAACTATTAGTGCTTTAACTGCCTCTTCTATTATAGCTTTAAACAATTCGATGATATTTCAACTAATACCTGATACTTTTTTTTTTTTTCTGATAGTAGTCTATTACCAGTTATTACCTCTCTTTCAGGTACAGTTTCTGAATTTATGCTTCTCTACAAATGTTTTGTTATCCAATAATCCTGGTTCTCAAGGGCTTCAGTTGTTTTCCATTTTCCATAAGCCTCTGTTGCCTCTATTCAGTTTCCTCCATGATTACTCTTGAGTAATCCTTTAGCTGTACATTTTCTTATGATTCTTTGATCTTAAAAACATATCTGATGATCGCTCTTCTTCCTTTATTTGTTGACCTTAATTGAGATCTCTTCTCTTGTCCTTTCTTGATTGAAGTTAAAAGTCTGTATTCAGTTATGGTATATCCTTCCTATTGCCCAAGGCTTTCAGCCTCTATTTATTTTGCTTATCATGACACCTTGTCTTGAAGTCCACATGAATCTTTTCTCTTTGAAATTCTAAGAGGATTTTTCCACTTTATTTCTTTCACAATGTCCTTATTGTTTCTTACACCTTTTTAGCTTTTCTTTAGCATAAGTTAAACAGGTGGAAGCAGAGGCACTGTGCGGGGCTCCTAAATATAACTATGATGTTGAATGCATTTGTGTGAGAGGGACTCCCTGGTTCCC
Source organism: Liasis olivaceus (assembly GCA_030867105.1). Classification (NCBI taxonomy): domain Eukaryota; kingdom Metazoa; phylum Chordata; class Lepidosauria; order Squamata; family Pythonidae; genus Liasis; species Liasis olivaceus. The sequence continues at coordinate 69,485,747 of CM061352.1, forward strand.
TTACCTGGTTTTATGACTTTACTGGGACTTGTGGGACTTATGGCCAATGTGGTGGTGGTTCCAGTTTTGTGGGGGTGGGAATGGAGAGAACAACAAGAACAGCCGGAGCAGTAAGCAGGAGTGGTACTGGCAGAGGTTGGTGGCCCAGAGTAGCCGGTGAGTGGCTGCCAGAGTGGAGCCCTTCTGGGGCAAGAGCCAGCTCTGGTGAGTGGTTGGAAGAGTTGCGAGCAGCTGCAGTGGTGAGAGTAGCAGTGGTGACTGGGCCTTGTGGGCATCATGAGCCATGGTACTCTTCTGGCCTGGACAAGCTTTGGCCAGGGTGGCAGCAGTTTGGCAAGCAGTGAGCAGTGAGCGGTGGCAAGTGGTGAGTGGTGAGCAATGTCAAGTGGCAGCTGAGTGGAGTCAAGTTCCTGGAGCCCCATGTGGATGGGCTCCCCATGTGAGGGCAGGTTTGGCCTGGGGGCTGGGGGTATCCTGGGTGTGATAGGAGGGGTCTCCCCTTCCCAGTGTGAGAGCTGGTGGGAGGGTAGGCCTTGAGATTAGGTGTTTAGGTGTCTGAGAAGTGTTTGTGGAGAGGCCTACCCTCTTGCCCAAGTGAGATTTGGGAAGAAGTGGGTTGATCAACATCCTACTGTTTAGTGGGAGAGGCTGGTTAGGATGGTGTCAGGATTAGCCCAGGAAACTCCAGGAGACAGTACAGATTCAATTCAGCATGGTTTATTGGCTTCAGTCCCGTTACAGAATCTTCTCAGAGTGAAAGCAATTCCCAGAGTCACCCGACAAGCATCCTGCATTCCTCAGGGAGGTGCAAGTCTCATTTTCTTATCTCTACCTCTCTGTTCTGGGGATAAGAGAATGCGCTTAACTCTTTCTGCTCTAGCTCTCACATCACCCCTCCCTCCATCTTTATCCTCCCCCTCTGAGTTCTCAGGAGAACTTGGCAAAGGTGGGAGGGACGCCATCTCAGATGATGAAAAGCTGTCCGTGCCTCCTGCCTCCTCCATACCATCTTCCGATGGTTCCTGAAAAACAGCTGCAACATAAATAGAATCAGCCCCCCTCCCTCCTGCCGTCTGCCAGTCTGAAGTAGATGGCCTTGGGCTGCCAGGTGAGCGCAGTAACACGGGTGGTGGAAGAGGTGGTGGCTGGACTACCTGTCCGAGTTGCTGCACCAGTTGCCCCATAGCCGCCTGCAGGTTATTAATCTGTGCATGTACTTGCTGCTGATGCTGTAACAATGCGGCTGCCAATACTTCTGGAGTCAAAGCCGCTCCCTGCGGATCTGTAACCATGATGAATCTCCTTCTACTGGAAGGTAGTATGACTCTGAGAAGATTGATGTCAGGATTAGCCCAGGAAACTCCAGGCGACAGTACAGATTCAATTCAGCATGGTTTATTGGCTTCAGTCCCATTACAGAATCTTCTCAGAGTGAAAGCAATTCCCAGAGTCACCCGACAAACATCCTGCATTCCTCAGGGAGGTGCAAGTCTCATTTTCTTATCTCTACCTCTCTGTTCTGGGGATAAGAGAATGTGCTTAACTCTTTCCGCTCTAGCTCTCACAGATGGTGCAGCTGGATGTGAATGGGGTTGGTGGTTTAGAGTTCCTGACAGTGCTGAAAGTGACACTAAATCTCTGCAGGGCTCGCCACTAGCCCCCTGGACCTACAGAGGCCCAGACTTTTGGCTGATGATGATTAATACCAGGTTGGTTAATAATAAACCAACCTTATTTGCAACCTTATCAGGGTTGTGCAAGCTGACCTGGAATGTATTACTGAGACCTGGCTGGGGCTGGAAGAGGGGCCGTTCCCCTTTCTGAATTGTACCCAGCCAGGTTCCGGGTATGGCACCAACCAAGACTCCAGAGCAGTTGTCATCCAGGAATCTCTGTTAGCCTTCAGAGGCACTGCTCCCCAAGTTGCTGGTTGTGAGACCCTGTTTTTGAAGATAGGCTTGCAGGATCACCTGGGATTATTGCTACCATACCAGCCTCCCCTGCTGCATTGCAACCTCCCTGCCTGAGCTGCTGGATGCCATCTCAGGGTTGGCTATGGAGTTCCCCAGGCTTATGATCTTGGGGGACTTCAACTTGTCATCCCTTGGGCTGGCCTTAGAAGCAGCTTGGGAGTTCATGGCCACCATAGCGCCATGGATAGGCCCAGGTCATTCATGGCCCAACTTGAAACAGTGGTCACTGTTTTCTTGTTGGAGAAGTGGCAATGTGATCTGAGGGAGGAGCTATCCCTGTCCCCTCTGTTAATGTCAGTTCACAGCCTGGTGACCATGATACCCTCTTATGCTGCCCTGTCAGGCCCAGCCCAAGAACAATGATGAAACAGTCCAGTTGAGTATAGTTCCTTCATTTGCTTACACCTTATAGACAGAATCTTGCCAAACTAAATCTATACTACAGCAGCTAGTGGATATACCCTGGGAGATTCTAGGGAGTGGCTATCCTGAACCTCTTTTGCTTTCTACACTCCCCTTGAGGACTGCATTGTTTCTTATCTCCTTTCCCTTTCTGGAATGCACCCCCTCCTTCCTGATAGCCTTGATCTCCCACATCACTCTCCTCCTCATAGACACATTCTATCACATATACCCTCTGAGGTTCTGCTGTGCGGTCTTGGTGAGACATTGGCCACTGCCTGGATTAGGAAGGCAGCTGAGGCCTTAGATAAAATTGTGCCCATGTGACCCTCTCCTGGCCTATCATTCCTGTCACTCTCCATGGTTTATGGAGGAGCTGAGGCAATTGAAGAGGATCAAGAGATGTCTAGAGTACCACTTGAGAAAGACGAGGGATGAATCTGACCAGATGCAAGTTAGAGCTGCCATTAAGGCCTACCTCATGGTGTCATTATTTCTCTGTCATTATTTCTCTGCTCTTATTGCATCTGCTGAGAGCCACCTGGCAGTCCTGTTTAAGGTTACCTGGATCCTCCTGGGTAAGGGGGGCTTGGAGATTTACCTTCAGGGCAGCACAGAGGAATTTGTTGAATATCTGGCAGATAAAATCACCGTTTTGTTCCCAGTTGGAGGCCAAATGTGGTGCAGGTCCTTTGGAGATGCCTGGGGAGCAGTCTTGCCTTGTTTTCTGGGAACAGTTTGATCCTGTTGGGCCCAAGGAAGTGGACAGGGTCCTCAGGTCTATAAGCACAGCCACCTGTGTGTTATATCCATGCCCCTCCTGGTTGGTCAAACCCACCAGGAAGGTGACATGTGGGTGGGTTCAAGCAATGGTTAATTCATCCCTGAGGGAAGGGGTGTTTCTGGCTTCTTTTAAAGAGGCTTTGGTTTGACCACTCCTCAAGAAGCCATCACTGGACCCCACCATTCTGGACAACTTTTGTCCAGTGTCTCACCTCTCATTTTTGGGAAAGGTGGTGGAAAAGGTGATGGCACTACAGTTCCAAGGATCCTGGATGAAACAGATTGTTTGGACCCCTTCCCATCAGGTTTCAGGCCCGGATATGGTACAGAAACAGCATTGGTCACAATGGTGATCTCTGGCATAGGTGAGATGGGAGTAGTACATCCATCCCAGGTTGGTTGTGAGAATTGGGGGTGAGGGGCACAGTTTTGTGCTCATTCACCTCCTTCCTCCAAGGCTGGTCCCAATTGGAGTTAATAGAGAGCGAGAGGTCAAGTGCACGACCCCTACTTTATGGGGTATCACAGGCTTGGTGGTCTCTCCACTCCTTTTTTACATTTACATGAAGCCACTGGGTGAGATCATCTGTCACCATGGGATGACGTATCATCAGTATGTGGATAATACTCAATTAATCTCTGACTCATCTCTGTCCCAGGTGAATTAAGTGATGCTGTAGATGTTCTTTCTATGGAGGCTGCGGGGATATGGATGGGGAACAACAGGCTTCAACTGAATCCTAGTAAGATGGAGTGGCTATGGGTGCAGGGTTCTTCTGTATCTGGGGTCTTACCATCTTATGAATTGCATATGAAATTGATCAGCAGTACTGGCTAATATACTGAGCGGGCTTTCTATTTGGATCTAACAGAGACAGTAAGACAAGCGCAAAGCTGGAAACAAATAAATCATATGCTGTTTGCCATTGGAAGTCAAAGCAAGCAGAGTGGTACATGGAGTCTGCTTGGTGAGACTGGCAAGAGTCTGACTGGTGAGATTAGGAAGAGTAGTCTTGTTAAAATGGCAGGCACAAGCTGGAAGACTGTTGGACTACTACCTGATGATGATGGATTGCCAATCACTGGGCCAGCTTTCAGCAGAACCTTTGGCTTCTTTTAGAGCAGCTTTAAATAGTTCATAGGAGCACAGACATTGTCATCAAAAAGCAGCAACAGCAAGAGAGTCACCAGAAGTAGTTGTTGGTTGAGCCTGGACCATGATATTAAGATAGTAAGATTGGACATGACTACCTACTGTGTGTCTTAGGTACAGTAAATTGTTCTATGTGAAGAAGATAGAGAATGGGATGAAGAATTCCCACACTAGAATGAGAATATGGGGAAATTATTCCAATCAAATAACTTGAAACCTAGTGAAAGGGGAGTTCTTGGGCAATGGGAAAGCTGATCAGTGTTTTAGTGGAGGAATTAGTATAATGCAGATAATTAGGCATGAAGTGGTATGGAAGTAGAAGTATAGGGGGACAGTAGTTGGGCATAATTGGGAATGGGTCAGGAAACCAGCTAGCATGACTTTCATCAGATTTCAGTCTTTTGTGCCTGGTTTGAAATGGATATAGTTGAGTTGGATTAGGTGTATTGGAAAATTCTAATTCTGATTAGGAGCACAGGGTTTGCCAGCCATGTTGTAAGTACACCTGGAGGGGGGGAAGCCAAATGAACAGATTTCAATGGTGAGGGGTCATCAGAAATACTGTGGCAGTGTTGGTGCTGGTCTCCACTTTTGCCCAAATGCCTCAATCTTAGGTCCAGAAGGCTGGATTGTTGGTGGTTATTTATTGTGAGGCCCAGATCAATTTGTTTCCATCTACAACTTAGTAGTACAGTCATGCCTTGTTTAGTGGCTAACTCATTTAGCAACCATTCACTAATATGGGGGTAACAACAATAATTAAAAAAAAATTCTGACCAATATGCACATTGATGACCAAATTTTGTGTGTCTGACAACAAAAGCCTTCAGTGTGAAACTGATTAAGATCTGGTCAGTTTCAGGCAGCAGTGCTAGCTGGTTGGAGGGTTCTAGTCAACTAATTAAGGTCACAGAAAGGAGTTTGTTAATTTGCAGTTAGCACTTTTTAGGGAAACATTCTGCTTTGGAGAAAAGCAGCCGAGGAAGAGATAGCTTGTTTAAACAATCTCTCTACCTTATTAGAAGGGGGGGAAAAGTGGGTGCAGGGGGGAGGAAAAGGAAAAAGGAAAAATAATGGGTCAGGCACAGGACGCTGTATGAGAGAACTTTATCTAAATAGGTGGCAGTAACCAGTGATCTTCTCAGCATCTCTCTCTCTCAGTTTTGTGTTCACTTAGCAACTATTTCACTTCCAATTTAAGGAATAGAATGTGGTCACTAAATGAGGAGAGGGTGTAGATGAATGAGCAGAACTGGCATTTATTAACAGTGCATTCCATAGCATATTGCAGAGAAAAGTTCAGATTCAAAATTATATTTACTTTGAATAATACTGGATGTTTTTAAAGACAGAAGTATTGTTATAAAATGAAAAATAGTGTATGCAGCCCAGTACTTTGATCGGAAGTGTTTCTATCTAGAAAAAAGACAAAAGTAATCTGAGGTGGTAGAGAGCAAGGACAAGGATTACATGTAGTTTGTCTTTTGCTAAAGGTGCGTGGCATTACTGGTCAAACCCTCCATGACAGCATGGCCATGACATGTTCTCAGCATTCCTGACATACACATGGACTCTATTTAAAGTCTTGTGATTTGCACTCAATGGCCATAAGCCTGTATGTCCCACAGTTTCCCCTCCCTTGTCTAGATTACCACTGAAACAATGTTCCCTCTTCTCACATTCCTTGAAATGTGTCTGGTGGCATGTAACACACTAAAAATAGATCTGGCTTCCTGTCTTATACGAAATATGTATTTCAGCTCAAAATTGAGCAGGATATAGGAAAGCTGGAATTTTAAAAAAAATGAAGTCTTTCTGCCGAAATATTCATCTGTTATCATGCTGGCATTCATATCTAAATCAAAGCAACAGTACAACTTATAGATGTGGCCATTCCAAAGTGCATTAATTCTCATACATCTTACATTAGTTTTAAAATGCAGGCAGGATCAGTGCAGAACTGGGAAAGGGAAAACAATCTCATTTCTATAGTCTACTTGCTGGAGAGCACAAATTGGGCTCTAACCTGGACTCCCTTATAAACCTACATTCAATCTGAGAAACAATCTATGTGAGCTTTGCAGAATTTTATGTAAGAAAAACATAGTGTTTCTACCAAACACTATACCTACCTTTTGGCTCATATATGTAGCATTTTTGAAAGCCTCTGTGAAAGAATACTGACAAAGCAGTTCATTTTAATATGAATTGATGGGTATTTCAAAAGCTTTCAGCCTCACCTTGTTTCTGATCTGTGCCACCCTCTCCCCCAGAACTTTCCATTAATTTCATGCCTATTATTAAACTGGCATCAGAATTTCAGTATGTTGTGCATTCAGCTGTATAATGTAAGGAACATCTGGTATCAATCAGAACTCTTCAGTGTTAAATTCCTATAATGACAATGTCAGCAATATGAACTTATTAGAAAATATATGATACTTGCAGTTTTGTTGATAAGAAGCCAGCTCTGCAAAATAATCCTCTTCTTAAAAGCCTACAGATTTAGGAAATTGAGAAAGAGCATGCGGGGGGGGGGGGGGGGGGGCACAATGAGTCTTCATTATTCTTTTATTTCTGAATATTGTTGTAATGTTACAATATAAAAGAGAGTAAAACATAAAGAATAATAAATTATAGGGCACTTAAGGCAAAACCATAGAAATAGTATTAATTGTAGATAATTTTTAAGGATGTGCTTCATTTTGACAGAGGTTAAAGTGAAGGGCTTCTTCAAAGTTGTTTTGTGAAGCAACATGTCTGCTTCATATTGAAGAATGGAGTGAAACTGTTGTTCAGTTTTCTGCCTTCAGCAAACTCTTGGTGACCACTAGAAAGGAGCTCTTCTCTCCCCTAACAGACTACTTGCCAAGCATTTTGATTAGCACTGCAGAGGGTGTGCTGTCCTCTGCCTCTGGACCACTTGCATCAGGTTTTGATTAGCATCCTGGACAACACACATCTCTGTCTTCTCTGACATGTCTAAATATTACTACTCAGGCATAATGCTTGCACAGAAGCCTCTTCTGCTCTGGCAATATTCAGATAGGAGAGAGGTGTCAGGCTGCTTGGTTTAGGAATTCAGTTGCTGCTACCTTCCCAAAGACTAAGCTTTATTGCAAATAGTTTATCAGTCAACATATCTACCTTGACAGAGAAGAGCACTTAAAATGCAATTTTATCTGGCCTCAGGCTTTTTGTAGGTTCCCATTTTACAGATGTGAAATGGAGTTTAAGAGAAGCTATGCATCATGTGTCCACACTGTATTCTTTCTGTAGAAGGAACATAGGCTGTTTAGATGATCTGCTGAAGTTTCCTTTCTTTTCTGTTTTGAGTGTTTTAGTTATGCTGGGGAGGGCATTTTATTTGTTGTGTGGACTGATATTGAAGTCTTGTGAAACACCATACCTGGCTGAGTCTTTCTTTTGTCAACTGCATTTTTTTCCCGATGGATATAAAGAGTGATGGAAAATGGCAGGTTATGAATGAAAAATGACAGCATCTAAATCCTTCTAAAATTCCTTCTTTGAAGCAAGGTAGGGCAGGTCCATACTTATTGTTTAACATGCTATTGTCCTATGATATTGTCCAATGTTCATACTGGTTTGACTCTAAACTGGCTTAGGAAAATCCTGTCTGGACTACATATTCATGGCACTCTGAGGTAAACTTTACGAATAGAAAAAGAAAGGGCAATATCAGTACAAATACCACATATACACATGCTTTCCAATGAGTTTCGATGTAACCTGTATTTGTGCTTATAAGCACACCCTAAATATGAAGGGAACAGGAAGCTTTCTTATGCCTTATGGGAATGATTTAGGCTTGAGCAACTGTGAATCAAAACTCTAGGTCTGAACGTTTCATTAGAATTCCAAACAATTGATGTAGTGCGGAGAGACTAAAACATTGAAATATTAGGTACCAAATGAGCATAGGTATGTACAGGTTGGTAGTTGCTGTAAGTGTCAATTGCTGTAAGAATAACTAAATTATGGAGGCAATTTATTCACAAAAAAAACAACAACAAACTATTCAGTGCAAGGTACAAATTTATTGTAAAGTGTTTTAACTATCACTGTAACGTTTTACAGGAAGAGGATAGTTATTGTGGAATAGAAGTAAATAAGCAACAGACTCCTAATAGTTTTTTGCCTTTGGAAGCAGGCAATCTTGTTATTGTATTAACTTCTACAGATAGCCAAGAAGATGTCGTGTTATTTATTGGTAAGGTCAGCCAGTGCACTCAAATACTCATTTAAATTGGTTGTGCTTGATTACTAGAGGTTATTCTTACAGCACTCATCAGCAACCACCATCTTACAGTGAAGGAAAATGAAAAGAAGGAGGTGGGAATAATAGCAAAAGCAGAGCAGAAATATGTTGCTTTCTGTATCATTGCTCTCTCAGGATTCCCATCTCACTTTTAGTGAAGCATCTTTCAAGTTAATTAAAAAATGCATATATCCAGAGCTCCAATGGCTGATCCTAAAGTACCTGATAAGCAGGGATATGTACAAACAATGTAATCATTTGACTCTATTGCTTTATAACCTTTGACCTCAGGGAGAGATATACTTCTAATTTTAACTTGTAATTCTGATTTTGAAAATCACATACTGTAGATCTGTAACCCAAAAGCTAAACTATATTTATTTTTCCCTGCTTGGGATATAATATCCATGTTTCTAGTGTCCTATTTCTATGGGCTTCCTTGGAAAGAAATCTTAGGGCGTTGGGAGGAAAATTAAAAAAAAAAAAAAACGAATGTCATACAAGACATAAGGATATTAAAAACAAACAAAAAATCCCTGTAATTTAGGTGTACCAATAAGGCTAGGAACTCATTTTTCTTAGTGCTTCAGTCCTATGTAAATAATATTCCTAAACTAAATAATTTTTCAGCACTGTGACATTTAAGCTTATGCTGGAAATGATGGTTACAGAATTAATTTGAATATGCTTTGATCCACATGATTTATTGCCAGCAGATATATACAACAAAAGATGTGTATATAAATTGTCATGGGCAAATGCACTTCCTGGACCTGTTTTCTGCACTTTGTCAAGGGTATTTATATCACAAATCATGTTTTGCAGTTTAGGTTGATTTCATCTGCTTTGATGTACTGTTATGTCATATAGATGAATCATCTTGATTGCCCATTAGAAACATTATATATTCAACTTTAAATGATGCCATTGCAGAGAAGGCAGGACTTGAAGGGATAAAGCTATTTCTGTATCTTCTCTATTCAGTAACATTAAAATGGAGTTTAATCTCAGGATGGTCAGTTAGTAATATATGATCTAAATCTAGTCCTTGAATCTTCTTGGAGAGGCCCAGATTTATCTTCCATTCAGATTTACCATACATTGTCTCAGACTGATCTACTTCACAGAATTATTTAATTTTTTTTTAAATATAATGTGAAGAAATGGAAAGAGCAAAAAATCTGATTTGTTGGATATCTCAAATTTAAAACCCAATATGCTGCCAATCTAACTATAAAACCAAAGATCAGAGTAGTCTAAATCTAATTGAGAGGGGTAACCCTTTAGATTACAAAAAGTCAAAATGAACCAATTCAAACTCTTATCATATCATATAATTAACAGGAGTCTAATATGCAACAATATTATTTCAATAAAATATTTTAAACCACAAAATGTGTTATTCCCAAATTTCACAAAACTGAATGTAATATTGTCACATAATACTGCAGTGGCACCTGATGGAGGTTCTTGAAAGAGGCAAAACATATGGAATTTGTTTTCTTCCCTTGTGGGTGCTTCTCCCCCCCCCCCCCCCCCCCAGTGGACACAATCACTGCAGAAGGCAACAGTACATAGCACAATTGCACAGGTTTTTCAACTCAAAGCTTTAAAACAGTTGTCCCTTTAATATATTTTCCAGTTGCAGCACAACTGATTAGAGGTATACATCATTAACTGAATTTTCCAACTATTCATTGAAAGACTGTTTGCACTAGCATGTTTAAGGTGCTGGACTAGGAATGGTGAGACTTGAGTTTTAGCTCTGAGTTAGGTGTAGAAGCCAACTGGAGACTGCCACTCTTTCTCTCAACCTTAGGAAGAAGAAATGGCAAATCACTTTCTGAAAATGTTGTCTACAACACTTTTCCATGTGGTTGCCAGGAATCAAGATTGACCAACAGGCAAGAAGGAGAAGGAGAAGGAGAAGGAGAAGGAGAAGGAGAAGGAGAAGGAGAAGGAGAAGGAGAAGGAGAAGGAGAAGGAGATTACTAATAAGATAGTTATCAATAGCTCTCTTTGATTCCAAAGCCTTCCAATGCAGAAAAGATAATAAGAAAAATAGCAGATAAAAAGCTGAAAATTAAAAAGCAAGCTTTAGAATGAAGCTCTTTGTCAGAATCCTCACAAGATTTCATAATAGATTATTATATGGCTAGTTTAAAAAAATGGCTTTTTACATGCTGCGGTTCTGCCATTATAAAAGGGGGTGGGGAGTAGGAATGAGAAACCGTTTAAAGCCGATGGCTCCTTATCACAGGCTCTGGCATGCTCAAGGACATACCAGCAAGGGAATCAGAAGACCAAGAACTAAGGGCGATGAAGGGGGGGAGAAAGTAAGAAAACAGCTTTTGGCACGCTTTTGCTCAGTCTTAGCAATGCTTTGGATCTGTACACTTATTCTCAATAAATGAACTTTCTTTTGAATCAATATTGGTTGCAAGGAAAGTTACTGGATTTGGGATCAACAGGTGGCAGCTAGTTACACTCTTACACACTGCACATGCACCCTCACAAACCTTACACAAAGTCCCTCTTAATCTCATGTTTTATATGAGATGTGCTCTGACCAGCTGGTTTTCATCAGTCTTGGCATGGAATATTGAAATTTAGAAAACAGTTTAGGGAGGAGTCTAGCTGTTCTTGAGAGATCTTGATCATGGAGGTTTATGCCCTGATTCTTGGTACTTTTTTCCCATCAGTTATATTTTGATCTTCTGCTGGCCTTTGGGATATTGCTTTTTTAGTAAGCTTAGCAAATGATGCACTTACTCCTTTTTATGCATGCACCTATGCACTGAGATAGACTGTATGCACTCTATATAGTCAATTAAGCTCACTATCGAACATGATCACTAAAAGAGATCTTGTGCTGAGCAAACCTGCAGAGAGGTTACATTGCATTCAAACATTGATTTCTCTGATTCAGCTAGTCCTCATTTCTGTATATACAAACCATCTTTACAACAAGGGTAGAACAACAGTCACCAGGAATAAAAATAGGACATGAATAACCATAAATTTTGTTAAGTTTTAAAGATGGAAAGTTGATAACCTGAAGTTAAGGAACATTTGTCTTCTCATCAGGGCAATGTAGCTACAGTATATACATTCACTTTATGAAAGGTACCTTTAGCTTGTAGATACAAACAATATTGCACATCTAATTTATTTGGTGAGATTATAAGATGTAAGTCTAGACATTTAAAGCAAATATCAAGTATTTGTGAATCATTATGTTCTGTTATGAAATCTAGATGTAATCTGCTGCAAAAAAATACCTTGCTTACTTGATCCTTGTAGGGAATACTGCCTTCATGAAACATCTATTAATTTGAAATACATATAAAAAGTCACAGGACAATTTCTATTAATCATAAATAGGTTAAAATAAAGATAATGTGGTGGTAAAATGTACCCTCCCCATACACATTAAGCTGTATCTACTACCAAACCTATGATATGCTCCCCCCCACCCCCGGTTACATACAGTATGAACTGCTTAAAGTGCCCATGTAAGAAAATATTCACAGCAGCTGAATTGACTGTGAGTGGCAACAGGGAGAAGAATCAGTCAGGAAACTGTGGCCCAGGAAACCAAATTGTTTCTATTTACTGACCATATCTCAGATACAGTATGGCTAGCATGCTGCCCTAGTAGGAAGGGATAAATAATAATAAGGTCACGTGGATGGGTTTATCTAGAACATTCCATCACACTGTAATTTTCACTATGTCTGCCTTTTTAATTTGTCTTGGCTTTGCAATGTAGTAGGCCAAAGGTACATAAGCGCTGGTTCTCCTTTTACTCATGGCTGTTCAGCAAAGTGCCACAGCTTTGCTGGGAACCCAGTATGTATGTATATATGTATGTATGTATGTACGTATGTGTGTGTCTGTATGAGTGTGTGTGTGTGTTTATTGATTGCGTGCTAAATAAAATGATGTTGTATCTTCAAAGTGTCTTGGTTGCTTTGAGTCAGATTTTGGCCACAACAATAATGCTGGAATTGTTGTTCAGAAGTACAATATGGAACCTCCAAGAAAAAGCATCTTAAAGTATATCCAACATCAGAATCTTACATGTTTGATTTAACATTGTTGCACAGTACCAGAAACAGTGGTAATATTACCATTTCCAAAATAAAACCTCACATTCAGAGCCATTTAGATTTGCAGTCCAATGAAAAGTTCATGCCTTTCTTGGATGCTTCTATGAACAGTATTAAAACTAACCATTTCATATAATCCTCCAAGTTGGAGGATGGAGATCACACTAACTAGCAATATCATAAAGCTGATGCAGTTAGGCACGCTTTGTAGCAAGTGCTTATCGGGCATTAACATATATACATAACTGCCATAGGGTTGTGGCTAGCATCCATTTAGTATGAGGTCAATCCTACTGTTTGAACACAGTTCTCGGAAAATATCTTCTGAACAAAAAATAAATACTAAAAATATGTGGTTAGATATTTTTTTAGCAGTGGGACTGAGATATATTTGACAAGAAACTTGTGGACCTACTGAATTCCACCTCTGTTTTACATTAAGTGATCACCAAGTGCATGTCACTTTATTCTATTTTGCCTTTTAATTAATTTGTTTTTCCTATCTGGTACACAAAGAAAGTGAGGGAAAAATATCTGTTGCGGTGAACATTTAACCATAATTCTGTAAAGAGCTTTATTCAATTGAGCTTGCTGACTGCTCTCAAATTGTGCAATTCCCATAGCTATAATCATTAATATGTGCACACACTAGTTATTATTAGTTAATCCTATTTCTTGCAAGTCTAGGGCAATTGTTTGGACTATTTTGTTGGTCTATGTTTTGAGTCATCTAGCTTGATAGTAGTTCTCAGGAGTCATTTTGAAAGAAGAAATAATTCAAGATGCATTCTCTGTTAAAATGGTGACTATTTTTAAAATTGAGCCTATGTGGGTGTTGAGCCTACATGGTAGTTAAAGCATCTGACAGTAAGGACTCACCAGAAACAATTACTGAATAATGGAATTCTTATTCTGAGAAGTTTAAAGGTATGCAGAGAGCATATTTATTACACAGAGGCAAACATGTAAAACTTCCAATAACATCCCATGAGTTTACCTGCTAACTTAGTGAATACAGTAATAATGACAGACTGGACTTCCCTGAAGGTTAGTAACTGCCAGTTGTGAGGAAGGACACCCTACAAGTACAGTCTTCTGAATGAACTTCAACTTACTACTGACTGAGTAGTAAATGAGATCATGCATAGTTATCATGTATAATTATCAATTATTATACTGCCTTCTGACTTGGGAATTTGGACAGGAAGTAGTTAATAAAGACTTTGAATTGGACAAGCCTGTTGGACAGATGTTCCTATCACTTTCTTAGAAAAATTGCTGATTCAGCAACCAGTGGTTGTTCTTTCTAAATACTGTAGCATCGCAAGATCTAGGAATGATAGTCCATGAGATGGATTATACTCTGTCCCGCTTTATGCTTAGAGGATGAACTCCAAATTTGTAAAACCAATTACAAAAAAGGTGAAGCCAATTACAAGAAAGGTGAAGGAAAATTGTCTCCTGCATTTGTCCTTTTGACTGCATGAACTCACATCACTAGGAGCAAATATGGCCTTACACAGTTCTGGCCAAAGATAAGCCACTGGTGAAATTTACCCTTTCTATGGATTTGGCATGCTGCCTACATGAAGCAATGTTCAAACTAGCTAAAGAGAAGAATAAAAATTACCCAACACATTAGGAGAAGACTGTATTACAGAAGGCTACTATATAGGATCTGTTGTAGCTCTGAAACCTCACGTTTAAACTTGATATAAAATCTTGTTTAAATTAAACCAATTTTCTGCCAGCCAATTACAGCCAAAAATGAGAAATTATATTTTTAATGGCACTTCGTGCACAAAAAACTAGATATTTGGTAACCATTATGAAACTAGCTAATCATCTGTTAACCACTATGAACCCAATTAAGACTGGATGTCATAATGAAAGCCATACAATTACTATTAAGCAGCTGAATTATGTGGAATAACTTGCAAAATTTTATCCTCAGAATTTCCCTTTATAGTGTTGAAAATCAAAGCCAAATTCATTTGTAGTGCAATAATCTCTTTTCATAATTGTGAAATTATTTTTAAAAAATAATTTACGGTAAAATAAATCTACTTTAAACATTTGCTTATACAATATGCAGAATATCTACAACCTATCAAGCTCATTATCCAATGACTTTATAGACTGAATGGGTTAGTATGAAATTATCTACAAAATCCAGCAAAAAAGGTCTATTTCCTCTGGCAGGTAAAGTTTATTGTTAGGGAGGCAAATATTACTCAGTGATGCCACTCATAAACTTGAAGTTCCTTAAAAGAGAAATGAATCAGTTGCTGACAATATCTTGCCCCATCAAATTCATTAACCTATATTATGCAAGTCATGTTTCCAACAACCAAAATTAATCAGAGGCAAAGGGACTTCTTCCTAGATAAGTATGCATTAAGATTGCAGCCTAAAAGCTGTTCTTGGCTTGCTTTTCTCAAAATAACATGCATTGAATTTGATCTTATAAAATTCTTGTTCTAAATGTAATCTTTTGTCTGTAAAGATTTATAAGCAAACCATTACATATAAACATAGATTAAAAATCAGTTCATAAACTAAGCCATGAAAATTATAGCTTAATTTATGAACTGGTGTTTTTTTTTTTTTAAATCTATTTTGATAGTGGTTGTCAGTTTGAAAAAAGATTTTCCTAATCTGATAATTCTCCTATATTTTCATTTTGCTATAAATCTGCATAAAAAATGTAGCTCCTGCTGTTAGCACAGCAACTAGTCCTAGCTTGAGACCTAACTCCCTATGGGTTCTCATAGCAGAATCCCTTTAAATTCTTATGGAATCTACTTTAGACAAGCCTACAGCCAAATGTGGGTGCCAAGAGGTGACTTTTCTCTCTTCTGGACATCCAAGAAGAAAACAATAGCCCACTGCTAGCTTTACAGCTTATACTTATATCATTAAGAAACAGTGCACAGAGACAGAGCAGTGTAAAACAAGCCCATCAGTAATTCTAAACAACATTAAGCTATTGAACTCAAAGGGTGAATCTCCCTGTCTCCTGAAGGGAAGATGGCTCTGAACTTGCAATAGCCTTGTCTCACATACAATATAATGAACAGTCTTGTTAAAGATTAAAGACATTTTAAAGCCCAGCATATACCTACACAGTCTAACTCTTCCCCATCCCTTGATAAATATGCCCTGTATAACCACCTTTGTGTAGCAACTTTTCTTGTTCTCTTCTGGGCTTTTTCACCCCTCCTTTTGGGTTAAACTCTTGCTAGTAATATGACCATTGCCATGGTGTAAGAAAAGGAAATACGATTCTCAGATGAACAGTGTCTAAGAGTATGTATGAGAATCTGAAGTAACTACCCCAAAAAATGATAAAAATTCATTTCCAGTCATTGTATTAGAATAATTTTAAACAAAGGATAGATGAAACAGTGATATCTAATATTTCAAGCTTCTGAGTGCTTTATTAATGCTGCAATCAGAAGTGAAGATAACACAAGTGCAATCATTAGCAATAAAGTGATTTGGATATAAACTAAAGGAAAAATCCAGGATTCTTGAAGAAAGATAAGTTTTGACCACAAGATGTGCCTCTCCAAACCTCACATCTCTCCCAGTCAATCCCTGTTAGCTGAAATGTCAACTGATCTCTGGAATCTTTTTCATAACCCAAATTACCTCTCCCTTCCGTTAGCTGCAGGGAATGGAATCATAGTTGGACAAAGTGCTGCAGGGAGAGAAGTTTTGTGCTCTTTCCATTTATCTGTACTCATAATCAGTCTTTCTGCCAGCAGAGGGAGAACTTATTTATTCACTATAAAATATATGCTAGTTTAGACAGAGCTCTAAGCAATTCCTCAATGACTTTCATTTCTTCTTTCCTGCTCTTTTTGGCTTTGGCTATGCAACATTCAAAGGTGGGTTCTTTTATATAGTTTTCAGCTAGCTCATTGTCCAAAACTAACTTCTTTCCTTCTGTTCTACCCCCACCTCCCTTCTGAACATATTGATTCTATGCTGTCTATAAGCAGCCTCCTATCACCTCCTACAGTCTCTACCTTGACCTACTATCTCCAGAGATCCTACAATTGAGCTATTTATCCTAACAAAATTAAACTTGCATTAGGTGGTTTGCACAAATATATAGGTTATAACAAGTTATTACTGCTTTAAACAGGATGGATGGATGGATGGATGGATGGATGGATGGATGGATAGATAGATAGATAGATAGATAGATAGATATAGATAGATAGATAGATAGATAGATAGATAGATAGATAGATAATTAGACACTCCAATTTATCAGTGACATCAGTACTTGAACTTAGGAGAATCCAGATCTGTCTATAGGGATAATGCCTGCATAAGGCCTTTGCATCTTGAAGAGAATAGTGAATTTCTAATTTCCTAGTTAAAAATGTCCCTGGGCACTAAATAGGCATTCTCTGAAGCCTGCCCTGTGGTAAACATGCTTTCCTCTTCTAAGTCTGGGCCTCCTGTTTTTTAGTCCTAGGTAACATGCTTCCCCCTTGGCATGAATTGTAGGATGACAGCCATTTTAGGTTATGGTAACCAAAAATCAGGAAGACTCTGGTATCACTTTTTATTACTACAAAGAATAAACCTTTTAATAAAATATGTTAGAAAAAAAGTGGCTATCAGACTCTCTCTGATCCTTGGAATGCATAGGAGTTAAGAGCACATATTATGAAACTGTCTTGTTTCCATAGTCCTTGTCATCTCCCTATTGAACAGACTTCTGTGATGAGACATTTGCCTTGAGATCTGCCCTGTTGCCATCAATAAGTAAGGTTCACTGAAGTTGAAAGAACATTAGGCTAAAATAATTTGCATGTGAATAAAATAAAATCTACAGGTAGTTCTAGGGTTATGACCACTTGTTCAGCGACCATTCAAACACCTACCTCTTCCCACATTGTGGTCACGTGAGGTCCTCAGTTAATGACTCATGAAGTCCTGGGATTACAACGGCAACTGAGACTGCCATGTTTGTGCCATTGCTAAGTGATGCAGTCAAGTGATGACATGCTTTATGACCTTATCACTTAGCAATAGAAATTCCAGTTTCAATTGCCATTATAATCCCTGGACTACATGTATTTCATTTCTGTAATTGTGACTTGAATCGATCCAAAAAACATGTGTCTGTGCGAGTGGGACAGCCATGAGAACAACCATTTCCAAGGATATGTTGAGTGACAATCCTATAGGGATGAGACCTGGAAGGAATTGATTTTACTTGATCTGGTTGGACAGGCAGATTAATACAGGAGAAGGTAGCCAGGTTCTTAGCCATTTAGGGCCTTAAAGATGACAACAAGCACCCTGAATCAGACCCAGAAGTTAAATTGTAACCAGTGCAGCTCCTAAAGCAGTGGAGTCACCAGAGTATACATCTATCATTGCCCAGATCACCACATTCTAAGTAGCTGTTCTTTAAGGACAGCCCCATGTACAGTCAATTATAATAGTCCGTATGGGAAATGACTAGCCCATATACGGCTGTGAGCATCTCAATCCAGGAAAGTCATGATTGGCACACAAGATATAGCTGTGCAAAAGACCTTCTAGCCACAGTTGCTACCTGTTCCTCAAGTAGAAAGTGGGAGTCTAGGAAAAACTCCAGACTGTGAACCACTTCTGAGTGGGCAAGTATAACCTCTTCAGTGTCAAAGATGGAATCTCCCTGAAATCATAAAGGCCACAAATATGAAGCCACTTTGTTTTGTGGGAATTCAGTTGAAGCCTGTTCCTTCCCATCCAGATCCTGACAACCTCCAGGCACTTTCACAACATCACTTGGGCAGCCCAGGGACAAAGTTATAGCTGAATATTATTAGTATATTGATGATACTGAACCACATGCCCTCCACCGACCTCTCCCAATGGCTTCATACAATTATTAAAAAGAAGTGGAGAGAAAGGAGATCCCTGAGATACTCCACAAAGTAAAGGTCCAGGTAGATCTTTCCCACTATCCCTGGTCCTTCACAAAAAAGAACAGCACCCCCCACTCTAATCCCTCAGAATGATACCATAGTTGATGATACCAATCCCTCAGAATGATACCATAGTTGATATTATCAAAAGCTGTTCAGAGATAATACCAAGTAGGCTGACAGAGGCCCCTGAATATCTTCTCTTGTTCTCTGCCACTGCTGCAGCCTCTTATCTGGGGAATAGACTGACATTCCAATTTACAGTTAACCCCAACAATATTCAAAACCCCCAAATTGATGGTGGGGCAGGAATCATACCTTGTGAATTTGAACACATGCTGAAACCCATCCTATATCCATACTTCCACAAACACTCCAGCTGTAGTGCCATGACGGGGAAAACAAAACAAAAAACAATGGTTATATAATTTGGGTAACCAAGATTAAAAAGATTAAAAGGATGACAAAAAAGAAGACATGTGCATATGATTTTGTAGATGTATATGCATGCATACATGTATATGTGTATCTATGTCATCTCTCCTTATCTGTATAGGGCTTGTTAGATACTTTTTTCAAATTAATTTTCTGTAATGTCACTGGAGTAGCACTTTGAGATGGAGCTAAGTCATAGTAATCTCTGTGGGGGGGGGGAGGGGTCTGTGTGTCTGTTTTTAAACTGTAAAGATGGAGCTAGCCCCAAGAATATGAAATTCTGCTTTATTAACATTTTTCTTAAGTTAAAGATACAACACCATTTTTTTTAATTGCCTCGGCAGTAACAACTGATTTATTATGCATTCAGGATGGGAGATCATAGAATATGGAAAAGAGTAACATAGGTTCTGCTGAGCAGTATTTATCGATGACCCAATTGTTTTCCAGCAACACAAAGCCATACTTTATTCTATTTAGCCTTGCCCTTATTATATTTATCCTAAATATAATTTTAATACTTTTTATGCACAATATACAATTTTGCTTTATCTTCTTGAAACATCTCCTTCTTTTACCTAGCCATCTCTTTTTATTACTTCATTCAATTGATTCTGGAAATGCCCAATGCTTCAACTACTTTAAATTGCTTCTTTTATAAGCCTCTGCCCCAGGACAGGGCATCATCCACTGCATATACAAAGCTTACAATATTTGAAAACTAAGATATATATGTACTGACTGTTTCAGAGATTAATCCGAAATCATATTCAATAATCAACTGGTTGGAAGAATGAAGAGAAGGAAATCAACAGTATGTTCATTTAGTGTACTGCTGGTTACCAGCACATTTCTCTGACTCAATTTTACTGTATAATGTTTCTACATTACAAAGGAAATAACTTGCAAATATAGCATGGCAAATTAATATGTCCAGCTCTTCAGAATATTAGGGAATAAATGGGCTTCTTTGTCTTGATCAGACTTGTGAATGGAAGAATAACCCATATTAGAAGATAGTGTATTGCTTTTTCAAATATTAATTTAATAATTTCAACACATATTTTCCTGGGAACGTTCAGCTACCATGAGAACTCAGGAAAAGGTATGCTTGCTTAGGGTGCTCTGAGTTGTGTGTGTGCACTCCAAATCACCTTTTCTGCTTCACATTGATTAGCTGCATATCATTAGTTCTTCCATCAACCTGGATATGCAAAGTTGTCCTGATGGCTTGAACTTCTAGGCTTAGGTGCTGTATCAGTGCTGTTTTACAAAACCAAATAGGAAAAGCAGATACCCCACAGAAATAAAAGTAAATGGGGATCCTAATCTACATGTATAAGTTCTGCTAATATTATTTAAATATTCTTTTTCCTATATTTCAGAGACCAATAATAGGCTTGTTTTTACTCTCAGACATATAATCTAGTCTTATTTATTCAAAAATAAATCCCATTGAGTTGAATGGCACTTCTTTCCAAATATGTGATTGCACCTTTAATCATTGCAATCATATGGATTAGAAAGACTGTGTTTTGCTATTTATGGAAGTGCAGATCATACTTCTCATTCTGAAATCAAAACAGCGACTCTGTTTAAGAAGCATAGGTAGAAAAATGGCACAGGCAAGATTACAAATCCCATACATAACGGATAAACGCAAGTCTTTATGTCTCAGAAGCTACTTTTCCACTGTTACATAAGATCAAGAATTTTCCACATATCATAAAACTAATGACAAAAGATTAATGAAAACAATCAAAATTAAGTCTCAATAGAAGCAAATATGTGTAGCTCAGGGTTGAACTGTGGAGTCCTTGGGGTTCTCTGAACTTGGTTGTTTTCTTGCAAATGTTTCATTACCTGGCTAGGCAGCATCTTCAGTGCTAGAATGGGATGGGGTTTGCTCTCTGTTTATATATTGTGGCATATAAACAGAGAGCAAACCCCATTCCATTCTAGCACTGAAGATGTTACCTAGCCAGGTAATTAAACATTTGCAAGAAAACAACCAAGCTCAGAGAACCCCAAGGACTCCACAAAATTAAGTCTTCCTATAACTTCAATCATGACTGAATCTCATCAGTTTCATTAGGGCCATGCACTGAAAAATCTTATATATCAGGCAAAATTGTCATGAACCAAATACTTATACAAATATATCCTGAAAGTCCACAGTTATCCAGACAAAACTGGGGTGCTATTTCAAGTAGTGCTAAAGTTGATAATTCAAGTCACCCTAGCAAACAATATGAGTAAATGTCAGATGATGGAAAATACTTCAGAGCAAATCCTATGGGACACTAAAAAAAAAAAAAAACCTCTTCCTTGGACCACTGAGTGACTCCCATCCATAATTAGTAAGAATGATAGAGACAGAGTAATTCCAACCAGATATCAATTCCGTCTAATTATCACTTGCTATTAATCAGGAATGTTAAAAGCTAATATGATTAACTTTCTTGGGGGTAGTCTTCTGAGAGACTTTTTAGAAAATAATTAAATAAAAGTTCATAATATAAAGTTAAATATGACATTTCACAAGTTAATAGCCAATTTAATTTCATGGTTTCTCAATAGAGAAAGTAGGAAAGTGAAACTCAAACTTTGTAATATAGCTAACTATTAATTACCAGCTACATTTATTATGCCCAATAGAGTACATTCTATTGAACTTCAATAGTAGACATCTTTGCATTATTGTATCATTAGTAATAGGGCCAGCTTTAAGAAAACTGGATAATATAATAAGGCAGATTTCATGAACTAATTCTGGTAATGTGCTCGTGATTCTGCTGATTTTCATTCTGATTCCTGAAGTTTGTTTAAACTGCTGCAAAATGGTAGTTTCCAAATTGTGTCTTCTTTCCTGGCAGTTTACTATTTCATATGCATATTGTACATTTGTATGATGCCCAGAAATAATTAGGAGTCATGTCTTTGAATTAAATGGAGACACAGTTTTCATTTACTTATGTTAATTATCAAAACTATTGTAAGAAAAAGCCATATTATTCTTGGCTCTTTCTTGCCGAGCTCTCTAGTTTAGGATATAGATTAATTATTTATAAATCCTTTGTATACTTTTTTCCTAAAGGCTTCAGTTTCAAGGCTATCTTTAAAAAATGGAGCCTGTTGATCAGCTAGTTAAATCTAATACTCAAAAGGAGTCATTTTAAATATCATTTTATTTATTTATTTCATATTTTTTCTATCTGTTTAAAACAGGGTTAAGGAAGTATTTGGGCCTTACATACTGCATATTAAAATGAAATGGTTCTATTAAATCAACTTAGTCTTACAGGACAGACTTTGCAATATAATGTTGTTTCAATTCTTTTTCAATACTTACAAAGGCAAAACTAGGTTTCATCCTTCAAATGCACTCTTGTCCTCAAATTTCATCCTGTACTTACTTACTTACTTACTTACTTTATTTATTTATTTATTTCCTATTTTGCTCCCAGTTTAAAATAATATGGATCTATTAGGGATTTGATTGAGTAATTTAAGGACCTGACATATACAATTACACTATGGATATGTATATTATCCCCTTCATGGATCACTGCCTTGTCGTGGCGAAGGGGCTTGTGTAACTCAGTGAAGCCATGAGCTATACCGTGCAGGGCCACCCAAGATGGACAGGTCATGACAGAGACTTCTGACAAAATGTGGTCCACTGGAGAAAGAAATGGCAATCCACTCCAGTATCCTTGCCAAGAAAACCCCATGGACAATGTTAAAAGGCTAAAAGATATGAGGCCGGAAGATGAGCCCCTCAGGTCGGAAGGTGTCCAATATGCTACTGGGGAAGAGCGGAGGGCAATTCCAAGTAGCTCCAGAAAGAGTGAAGCGGCTGGGCCAAAGTCAAAAGGACGTTCAGCTGCGGATGTATCTGGAAGCGAAAAGAAGGCCCGATGCTGTAAAGAACAATATTGTATAGGTAGGTAGAATGTAAGATCCATGAACCAAGGCAAGCTGGATGTGGTCAAACATGAGATGACAAGATTGAATGTCAACATCTTGGGAATCAGCGAATTGAAATGGACGGGAATGGGTGAATTTAATTCAGGTGACCATTATATCTACTTCTGTGGGCAAGAAACCCTTAGAAGAAATGGAGTTGCACTCATAGTCAATAAGAGAGTGGGAAAGGCAGGAATGGGGTACAACTTCAAAAACGACAGAATGATCTCAGTGTGTATCCAAGGAAAACCATTCAACATCACGGTAATCCAAGTCTATGCCCCAACCACTGATGCCGAAGAAGCTGCAGTTGACCAGTTCTATGAAGACCTACAACACCTTCTAGAACTAGCACCAAAAAAAGATGTCCTTTTCATCATAGGGGATTGGAATGCTAAAGTAGGAAGTCAAGGAGTAATTGGAATAAAAGGCAAGTTTGGCCTTGGAGTACAAAATGAAGCATGGCAAAGGCTAATAGAGTTCTGTCAAGAGAACAAGCTAGTCATAGCAAACACTCTTTTCCAACAACACAAGAGACGACTCTACACATGGACATCACCAGATGGTCAATACCGAAACCAGATTGATTACATACTTTGCAGCCAAAGATGGAGAAGCTCTATACAGACGGCAAAAACAAGACCAGGAGCTAACTCTGGCTCAGATCATGAGCTTCTTACTGCAAAATTTAGGCTTAAATTGAAGAATGTAGGGAAAATCACTAGACCACTCAGGTATGACTTAGATCATATTTCATGTGAGTACATAGTGAAGGTGATGAATAGATTTAGAGGATTAGATTTGGTAGACAGAGTGCCTGAAGAACTATGGACGGAGGTCTGTAACATTGTACAAGAGGCAGCAACTAAAACCATCCCAAAGAAAAAGAAATGCAAGAAAGCAAAATGGCTGTCTGATGAGGCTTTACAAATAGCTGTGGAAAGAAGGAATGCAAAAAGCAAGGGTGAAAGGGAAAGATATAAGCAACTGAATGCAGATTTCCAGAGAATAGCAAGGAGAGATAAGAAGGCCTTCTTAAATGAACAATGCAAAGAAATTGAAGAAAACAATAGAATGGGGAAGACTAGAAATCTCTTCAAGAAAACTGGAGATATCAAAGGAACGTTTAGTGCAAAGATGGGCATGATAAAGGACAAAAAAGGCAGGGACCTAACAGAAGCAGAAGAGATTAAGAAGAGGTGGCAAGAATACAGAGAAGAACTATACAAGAAAGATCTTAATGTCCCTCATGTCCATGCTGGTGTGGTCACTGACCCTGAGCCAGACATCCTAGAGAGTGAAGTCAAGTGGGCCTTAGGAAGCATTGCTAACAACAAAGCTAGTGGAGATGACAGTATTCCAGCTGAGGTATTTAAAATACTAAAAGACGATGCTGTTAAAGTGCTGCACTCAATATGCCAGCAAGTTTGGAAAACGCAACAGTGGTCACGGGATTGGAAAAGGTCAGCTTACATTCCAATTCCAAAGAAGGGCAATGCCAAAGAATACTCAAACTATCGCACAATTGCACTCATTTCACATGCTAGCAAGGTTATGCTCAAAATCCTACAAGCTAGGCTTCAGCAGTACGTGAACCAAGAACTATTGGATGTACAAGCTGGATTTCGAAGAGGCAGAGGAACTAGAGATCAAATTGCCAACATTCGCTGGATCATGGAGAAAGCACGAGAGTTCCAGAAAAGCATCTACTTCTGCTTCATTGACTATGCAAAAGCCTTTGATTGTGTGGATCACAACAAGCTGTGGCAAATTCTTGGAGAGATGGGGATACCAGACCACCTTACCTGTCTCCTGAGAAATCTGTATGCGGGCCAAGAAGCAACAGTTAGAACCGGTCATGGAGCAACTGATTGGTTCAAAATAGGGAAAGGAGTACGACAAGGCTGTATACTGTCACCCTGCTTATTTAACCTATATGCAGAGTACATCATGAGAAATGCCAGGCTGGAAGAATCACAAGCCAGAATTAAGATTGCAGGGAGAAACATCAATAACCTCAGATATGCAGACGATACCACCCTAATGGCAGAAAGTGAAGAAGAACTAAAGAGCCTCTTAATGAGGGTGAAAGAGGAGAGTGCGAAAGCTGGCTTGAAACTCAACATTAGAAAAACTAAGATCATGGCATCTGGACCCATCAATTCCTGGCAAATAGAAGGGGTAGAAATGGAAGCAGTAACAGACTTCATTTATTTGGGCTCCAAGATCACTGCAGATGGAGACTGCAGCCATGAAATTAAAAGACACTTGCTCCTTGCTATGCCAAAACCTAGATAGCATATTAAAAAGCAGAGACGTCACCTTGCCGACAAAGATCCACATAGTCAAAGCTATGGCTTTTCCAGAAGTAATGTATGGCTGTGAGAGCTGGACCATAAAGAAGGCTGAACGCCGAAGAATTGATGCCTTTGAACTGTGGTGCTGGAGAAGACTCTTAAGAGTCCCCTGGACTGCTAGGAGATCAAACCAGTCAATCTTAAAGGAAATCAACTCTGATTGCTCATTGGAAGGATTGATAATGAAGCTCAAGCTCAGATACTTTGGTCACCTAATGCGAAGAGAGGACTCTTTGGAAAAGACCCTGATGCTGGGAAAGATGGAAGGCAAAAGGAGAAGAGGACGGCAGAGGATGAGATGGCTAGATAGCATCACTGAAGCAATGAGCGTGAAATTGAGCAAACTCAGGTAGGCTGTGAAAGATAGGAAGGCCTGGCGCAATATGGTTCATGGGGTCACGAAGAGTCGGACACGACTTAACGACTGAACAACAACAATGTATATTATATCTACATTCTTCTAAGTAATAATAATAATAATAATAATAATAATAATAAACACATAAAATGGTTGTGAATTAGTGCTTCTTAGCAACAAAATAAAATCTCTTGAAAAACCACAAACAAGTGAAGTTTTATGTATAACAGATTACCTGGGGACCCTTCAGTCTTCTAACCTGGTAATTTCCCAAACACTGAAAATACACAATACAGTAAAAGGTTAGACCTCATTCATAAAAATTAAAAACGGTATTATTTTCTTACTGCTAGAAATAGCTGATTATTTTATTTAAAAAAGAAAAAGAAAAATCATTGTGAAATTAAAAACAAAACATTAATGTGATTTCAAACGATTCTAATATGAAATTGAAATTTCAAATTCTAGATTTTGTAATCTAGAGTACTGTCAATACCCAAAACAAGAAAATTTTACAAATCTTATCTTAGACTTATATAACAAAATCATCCCAATCTAAAATGTATGTTTATATACACCTTTTTGCAATTTCAACAGTTGGGTTGCAAATTATATTTCACTTGGTAATGGGAGGTGCCCCCTCAGCATTTTTGTAGAAATAATGACATACTTTACTCCACTAAGTGCTGACTGAGTGCTTCTGCCTTTGCTTCCCAAGATTACTATAACACAGATTGATGAAAGATTTGGCAGGCTAGCAAAGGTTAAAGAAGCCAGCCCAGAGCAAAGTAGGGAGCCCTGACACTGATGGAATACAGTACAATGAGCGTCCCCACATTATTGCCCTCTTCTCTGATAACAGTTGTAATATAAAAACTGACTACAGAAGAAAGGAACAAATTAAATCCATTAATCAAACATATCTGTGCTAAACAGTTGTTGCAAAGAGATGAACAAATGAAAAATTTACTGTTTGTTTTTGTGCAAGCTGGCATTGGGGAAGAAAATTAATTATGAGGCTGCAGCTTCACTATTAGTTTTTTTTTTTTTCTTTCCCCTTGAGGAAACTATTTATTGCTTTGTCAAAAAACAAATGAACCTCATTAGCAAGATTAGTTTCTGTCAATAGTTTTGCATTAGGACAGACTAATAATATATACTTCAAAAGATACATTGCGGAAAATAACTTCAAACTCAAAGTCCATTTGTTGCTTCTTAATTGATAAGGCTGCTTTTCCCCTTCCTTTTTAAAAAACTTACCAGTGTATGGTTTGTCAACTAGTGAACAAAAGTAATATGTTTATGTAATATCTCAGTATACCATATAGACACGTGGTTTGACCAAAAAAAGTATACATCTAGATTTCATTTATACTAATTCCACTCAATGTAAATTAAAGGATTCATTCACAATTTTTTAAGTTTAATTAGAAAAATAAAAGTCAGGATGGGAGTTTTTATAGCACAGAGGAATTGGAGAATATATAAAGGGGAAAAAAAAGTATAGAAATTGCTTCCAGGTGCAATTCAAGATGCTGGTTATTACTTATAAAGCTCTTGGAATAAGACCTGGTAAAAATAGATAAGGGCTGCTTATTTCTAATAGTTCTGCCTACCCAGTGAGATCAGGCAGAGTGAGTCTGTTCCAGGTTGCCTCAATTAAACCATGTCATCTATGTGGAACAGCATCCCCTTAGAGATCCATATGGCTCCCACCCTGATGATGTTCTAACAGTCTTTGAAAACTTGGCTTTGCTCCCAGATCTGGAGTTAGAGTGGTTGCTGAATCCCTGAGGGTTTTTTTTTTTTTTTTGGAGGGGGGGGGAGTCCCTTCTGGATATTCACAAACTTTCCCTTTCATTTTATTGTTCTTAAGTTTAAAATGTAAGCCACCCAGAGTCATCTGGAGTCAGGTAGCCTCTACATTTTATTAATTAAAGACACATTTTAAAATTGTATTTATTAACTGATTGATTTATAAACTAGTTCACTCAAGGTAATTCTATTGATGATGAAGATGAGGATGATGATGAGGATGACAGTTGGTTGCACAGTCAGCCAAATATTTAGACTGGATTTGGTATTTTTATCCACCTATCAAGGTCTTCCCAAGGAGCTGGGAGCAGATGTTGCTGTTTGATGGTTCGATGGTGTTAAAGGTATGATCACAGGATATAAACTGTTCCAAGTAAATTGAACAATGGTGATTTTGTCAATGCCGATGGTCTTCAAGTGGTGCTCCAGATGTTTTGGGATTGCACCTAGGGCACCTATAACTATTAGTACCACCTTTGCTTTCTTTTGCCATAGTCATTCTACTTCTATTTGCAGGACTTTATATTGTATTTTGTGATTTTCTCCACTTCTTTCTCTTGTATTCTGCTGTCTCCAGGTATTGCCATATCCACTATCCAGAATGATGGTGGTGATGATGATGACAGCAATTATTATTATTATTATTATTATTATTATTATTATTATTATTATTAAAAATGAAAAAAGAATAAAGCTGAGAGAAATACCTAATGAGAAATACCTAATGAGAATTATAAAGAAAATGTAGAAAGGAAAGGGGGGAAAAAATAAAAACAATAGACCAGTGGATCTTAAACTGTTTGACCCTATTACCCCTTTACAGTGTTGAATAATGCCATTATTCCCCCACCCCCCAAAACCCCCCACAGTTTTACACAAGTGTCTTGGCAGTGTCAACCCTAAACTGAATCCTTGACTCACAAACAAGTGACTACAAATTGATCCATTACCCCTAGGATATGCCCAAAGTACCCCCTTAAGTAACTACCAAACTAATGCTATCATATGGCTAATACACCATTGATAACTTAGAATACTACAAAACATTTCATACCCAGTTTTTGGTCAAGAGATGTCTATAATTTTTTAAAAATATCTGGTTAACACAATTAAAATTAATAAGAGAAAAAAGAAAATCTCTAAATAGTAAGCAATACATAAAGAGAATACTTTAAATAATGTGTAGACTATGTGTCTATTTAAAATATAAAGTCTAGAACCTGAATTTGGGGTGTGGAACAATTCCATGTAATTAAAAATGGTTTCCAAATAAGATTAAATTGTACATCAGATTTACTTTTTATGTATGACATTATTCTATACATAAAAACTTACTGTATTTCCACAGTTTAATTAACCATTCTTCTACAGAAAGGATCAGATAACTTTTTCAATAAAAAGCATATAAAAATCCTTGAAGCTGTTATCATATATAATGCCAGTTCAGTATATGATGTTTGTTTTCAACTTGTGCCATTAATGGAAAATAAAATCCATCTACTTTAATTTTATGAGTGTTGCTAGTGATATGAAACAGTTTTCTTTAAAAAAAATATGAATAAGTGATACTTAGGAAATTTATTATTCATTTTTGAAGTTCAAAGCATTCTTTGTAGCAATATAACAAAAAGCGTCAAAAATAATAAAAATGAGAGCTGAGCAATGCTTTGGAAGTTGTTCTGAAAAAAATGCTTTGGAACATGTGGCAGTGAAAACATGATGCTCTCAATATCTTTAAAGCAGCCATGTCTTTGGAAGAAGTCATGCCTGTGCCACCTGTAATTCTTTCATGAAAATAATCTGTCTCCTTTAAAAAAGTGTAAGCAAGTATGATGTTTGTGCTCCTGTATGCTCAGAAGCACCTTTCTGAAATCAGATGGATAGTATTGTATTACTGCTTAACTGTACAGTAAATACTCAGTGAAAATCTTTCCGCTATGCTCAGGTTAAAGTTTTCATTATTCCCTGCTTATTCTCGTGTTAGGCAACATGATGCTCACAGTTGATACAGCTGTATCACTTAGCCATTGGCTTAATACCAAAACATAAAGCATCATTGATTATTTCTTGTAAAAAAACATAGTCTTGCATTTACAGGTGAAACTCGAAAAATTAGAATATCGTGCAAATGTTCATTTATGTCAGTATGGCAACTCAAAAGGTGAAACCAATATATGAGATAGACACATTACATGCAAAGCGAGATATGTCAAGCCTTACTTTGGTATAATTGTGATGATTATGGCGTACAACTTATGAAAACCCCAAATTCACAATCTCAGAAAATTAGAATAGTGTGAAAAGGTTCAATATTCTAGGCTCAAAGTGTCCCACTCTAAGCAGCTAATGAATCCATAACACCTGCAAAGGGTTCCTGAGCCTTTCAATGGTCTCTCCGGCTGGTTCAGTAGGAGTCACAAGCACGGAAAAGACTGCTGACCTGACAGTTGTGCAGAAAACCATCATTGACACCCTCCATAAGGAGGGAAAGCCCCAAAAGGTAATTGCAAAAGACGTTGGATGTTCCCAAAGTGCTGTATCAAAGCACATCAATAGAAGGTTATGTGGAAGGGAAAAGTGTGGTAGAAAAAGGTGCACAAGCAGCAGGGATGACCGCAGCCTGGAAAGGATTGTCAGCAAAAGGCCATTCAAAAGTGTTGGGGACTTTCACAAGAAGTGGACTGAGGCTGGAGTTAGTGCATCAAGAGCCACCACAAACAGACGGATCCTGGACATGGGCTTCAAATGTCGTATTCCTCTTGTCAAGCCGCTCCTGAACAACAAACAATGTCAGAAGCGTCTTACCTGGGCTACAGAAAAAAAGAACTGGTCTGTTGCCCAGTGGTCCAAAGTCCTCTTTTCCGATGAGAGCAACTTTTGCATCTCATTTGGGAACGAAGGACCCAGAGTCTGGAGGAAGAATGGAGAGGGACACAATGCACGATGTTTGAAGTCCAGTGTGAAGTTTCCACAGTCTATGTTGATTTGGGGAGCCATGTCATCTCCTGGTGTTGGTCCACTGTGCTTCATTAAGTCCAGGGTCAACCCAGCTGTCTACCAGGAGATTTTGGAGCACTTCATGCTTCTTTCCGCAGACGAGCTTTATGGGGATGCTGACTTCATTTTCCAGCAGGACCTGGCACCTGCCCACACTGCCAAAAGTACCAAAGCCTAGTTCAATGACCATGGGATTACTGTGCTTGGTTGGCCAGCAAACTCGCCTGACCTAAACCCCATAGAGAATCTATGGGGCATTGCCAAGAGAAAGATGAGGGACATGAGACCAAACAATGCAGCGGAGCTGAAGGCCACTATTGAAGCATCCTGGTCTTCCATAACACCTCAGCAGTGCCACAGGCTGATAGCATCCATGCCACGCCGCATTGCGGCAGTCATTGCTGCAAAAGGGGCCCAAACCAAGTACTGAGTACATATGCATGCTTATACTTTGCAGAGGTCCGATATTGTTCTATTTCCAATCCTTGTGTTATTGATGTCATGTAATATTCTAATTTTCTGAGATTGTGAATTTGGGGTTTTCATAAGCTGTACGCCATAATCATCACAATTATACCAAAGTAAGGCTTGACATATCTCACTTTGCATGTAATGCGTCTATCTCATATATTGTTTTCACCTTTTGAGTTGCCGTACTGACATAAATGAACATTTGCACGATATTCTAATTTTTCAAGTTTCACCTGTATGTATGTTCCTCACCTTTAGTAACTATATAGCAAATCTCAGAATAGGAAAGAAAAAAAAATGAGCAAGATGAGTTTGAACTCTTAGTTTAGGAACATATGCATGATTTGATACAGTGTTTCTCAAACTTGGCACCTTTAAGATATGCGGAGTTGCCAAGTTTAAGAAACACTGGTTTAATAGGTAAAAGTGAAATTTGGGGTAATGACTCCCATGACTGGAATATAACAGTTGAAGAATATAACTTATTCAAAAGGAATCAAAGCAACAGAAAGAGAGGGAGTATCCACACCTGCTTATAAATTAAAATTAATGAATATGGTATATTGCAGAAAGCATGTGTTGAAAGAAGTGAATGAATGAATAAAACCAATACTGTCATACATTGCCCATCAAACCAGGGGAATGCTGGTGGAAGATGTGTTTCAAAAATAAAATGCAGATATTTCAAAAAGGCATAAAGTAATCAGTATTACCCTGCCATATTTTCAGACCTAAGCTCTGCGAGTCATGGTCCCTCTAGAAATTTCCAGACTTGTGTTACACAGTTGTTTCTCCTCCACAATGTAGAGGAAGCCAAAAGGGGATCACGTATTCTTAACTTAATACTAACCAATAGGACAGCTTAACTAAGAAAGTGGGAGAAGCATCACGTTAGTAAAAATGACCCTGTAATGCTGGAATTCTTCATTTTAAGAAACACTAAGTGCATACTCTGAATCTTGGTGAAGTGGCTTTTATAAACTCAGAGTAATGATAAGTCAGATTATATGGCAGAAGAAGATAACAGAAAAAAGTTATATGTTCATCAACAGCTCACTAGTGCCCATTAAATCCCTTGTGTCCTGCCTTCCTGCTCATCAGTCCTCTTTACCTTGGGACTCTCCTTCCAATTGGTCCAAGGCAACAGGCTTGATCACCATCTTGGTAGGTTGCAGGTTCTGCCTCTTGTCTCCCTTCACTGAAAAGCGAAAAGATAGAAACCTAATTGCTTCTTTTTTTCACTGTCATTCTTTACAGAGTGAAGCTTGTATTGTATGTGTTGTGGATGAGTAAGGATTATTTTTTTTTTTTAGGAAGAAAAGTAAGATTAAAAAAGCATATTTAGAAACATGAGCAACTTATAACAGTAATACACATTTTGGCTATGCAGATCTTAAAAGGATATTGAAATATGCCACAGTTGACAGGGAAGCTATCTGAAACTCATACACAAATGAAAACCAGATCTTGCTGGTTTTCCCAACAGGCATTCAATTAACTGAACTGTTCCCTCAGCTTATCAAAAAGTAATGATGAAATTCCTCCATAACGTGTGGGCATTGGTTAACATTTTGTAATATCTGATATTAAAACAAACTACAGTAATTTTAATTATTAATTACCTGGGGTAGGATTTGACATACAGTAATTCATTTGTCTATTCTGTAGATGGTCTGAAATGAGCCATGAGAAATCAGAAAATGTATAAAGCAATTTTAATGAACATTTTCCCTGAAGTAATTTCATTTTTGAGATGACTGGGATATAACTCCTCGAATTCTAGATACATGGCTAATGCAGTAGTTGGGAATTATAGAAGTTGTCCCAATGTATTTGGAACATACTAGACAATCTGTGACCCATTGGGTCATCATTTCAGAGATATTTCCTTACCTAAACAGACAAGCAGAATGACAAGGGCAAAAAAGCAGTGGGAAAGTGAGCAACTTATGACCTGCTGCCAGATTTCTCATTGTCTTTGCTTGTGGGAAGCTGGGAGGGAGTGTCAGAAATCCTTCCTTCCTTCCTTCCTTCCTTCCTTCCTTCCTTCCTTCCTTCCTTCCTTCCTTCCTTCCTTCCTTCCTTCCTTCCTTCCTTCCTTCCTTCCTTCCTGAATTTAGATATTCAATACATCTAAGTCTGCCCTAATTCAAGCATCATCCATAGTTTGCCAACTTATTGATGGCTAGTGGCTAAATTTAATTTTTTAATTGTAGGGAGCAAGAGCCACATTGGCAGGATTAAAGATGTTAAATGGATGGAACCATGTGTGAGCAGAATTTTCTTTTCTTTTCTTTTTTCTGTATTCCTGACTTCTTGAACTGAGCTACCAAAATTTAGTGTGGTCAAAAGATGCTCTGATGAAAAAATAGTTCAGAAGCCATTACAGCTTCAGAACCAAGGGGACAATTATTTATTTTGTTTATACATTATTTTAATATGTTTTTCATTAAAATTAATCTGAAAGTGATATACACTGAAACAACCAACAGAAACATGAAATATTAAAGAAAGTTAAAATAATCATACAGCACCATAGCAAAAGAGAAACACTAAATAATACTACAGCGTGTTCAGCCAAAAATCTAAGTTAATAATAGATTTTCACCTGACACTAAACACTAATAAGACTTGCTGTAAACTGAAGGAAGAAATTCCATAATTGGGGAGCATTAATAAAGAACCCCACCTGAGGTTGCTACAGAGCAATCTCTGGCAACCTGATCCCTTCAGAAGGGCAGGTATTTAGTGCTGGGCAGACACATAGCAAAGAAAGTAATCTTAAAAATATCCATATCCCAGTTCAAACTGACTTGCTATGTCAGTACAAGTATTTTTGAGATGCTTCAGAAAAAGATGCAATGTTGCAGCATTTTGCACAAGCTGCATCTTAAATAAGCTTCAAAAGGAATTTTACATAGAGTTCACTGCACCTAGAAGACCAGTGCATGGATTCTGATATCCAGGATCCCTTTCCAGGAACGGTCATAGATAGCAAATAGACACTCTGAGCTACAAAGGCAACTTGAGCCATCACCAATAACCAATCAAGATCTAAAATCACCTCCCAAGTGCATCTGCTTTTTCAGAGGAAATGCAACTCCACCCATAGCAGGCAGCTGCCATGTGGAACTGATTCATGGTTTTATATTCTTATTTTGATGGAGACTTCAGACAATGTTTTCCCATTTAATCTGTCATTTGCTTACAAACTTTGATGAAACTAGCCATTGAAGAGAGCGAAAAGGACAGAAGCAAAAGCATCAACATTCAATAGCTACCACTGTGCTTTTAAGTATCCCAAAATTTATCCTAACTTTTCCTTTTAAAATCCAAGTAGGAAAAAAATATTTATTAATAAAGTTCTAGTTAAAATTCCTGATGAATCAAGTCTTGACTGAACATTGGAAACTGAAGAGAACATAACAGAAAGTAGGGAAAAAAATGATTTATAAGGTTACATATGTATCATAAATGCAAAAAACCAAAAATGTGTTTCATTTATCCTTTAAAAAGTTTCACTTAAGCTATATATTCCATGTTTCTGTTCCATAAACATCTGGAAAAGCATCTTATGCAGCAGAATCAGAAATAACAAGTCAGAAATAGAAGATGAATAGCAGCTGAAACAGCAGCCAATATTTCCCTCTTCCAAATACTCTTCTAATTATATTCTTACTGAACAAGAAAAAATCCTCTGAATTTCACCATGTGGGCATAAAGACAGTGGGATTGAAATAGCCATAGGCCTTTATTCACCCCTGCAGATCTTGTCTTCATTCACATGGTATACATACAGTAAAGAATTATAGGCAGAAATCAAGAAGTTATGAATTTTTTAAAGTTTCATCCTGCTTTTTTCTCTTATACAGTGTCTATTTTCCAGACATAAATAATAAACTGAAATATAGGGAAAGTGTACGGTGACTAAATTGCTTATTTCATATGCAATACAAAAAAGCAACTTCCTTCTCTTATCTCACACATTACAATGGTGCCAAACCACAGTTCCCATCATGCTCCAGCAACCTTGGTATTGTAATCCAAGACTTTCAAAAGGCACCAGATTAAGAAAGGCTAGATAAATAAATATAAACATTTGGGTGGTAAATTCAATTTGTTAGCTAGTACTATGAACATCAGTAAGAGAAAAAGAAATGAAAGACATTTTTTATTCATTTTCTGGCTAGGCACTGAAAGTTTTTTGGTAACAAATTTGCTTATGAATTTACTGTTTTAAGATACAGTCAGGAAAGCAAGGAAGGAAGGACAGAAGGAAGATTGTTTTCACAAGTAGGATGGAAAGACTCTGACATTTAAATAATAGATTTGAGGATTATAAAAAATCATCCAAGCAATACAGGTAATCCTCATTTAACAATCATTTGTTCAGTGACCATTTGAACTTACAACAGCACTGAATGAGTGGTACTTATGACTGGTCCTCAAAGTTCCAGATGTCCCAGGGTCCTGCAATCACATGATCACAACTGGGGCACTCAGCAGCTGGTCTGGATTTCCTTTCATTTAATATATAATTTTTATTAAGAATTGTTATTATAATAGTAAAATCTAATACAAAAGAAATTTAAAGAAAGAGAATAGAAATAAGGAGTAAAAAGTACAAGAAAAAAGAAACAGAGAAGAAAAAGAAATGTAAGAATGTAATAAAGAGAAAAGAAATACATAAAGAAGTGACTTCCAACTTTCATCACAAGTATAAACAAATTTAGTGATTCTTTATCCCCTCTAAGGGGATGAACAATAAACAAACATTTATTTCTTCATCCCATACTCCATCTCTTATCTATAAACAAATCTATAAAACATCATCTTTTCTGTCCGGTGTCAGTAGAAAGTCCATACGAAGTGCCAGAAATAACAACATCTCTTGTTTTAACCTTGAACAAATAAACCAACTGTATATCCCTTCCTTTTTATTTCTGAAGCCTTAATCTTTAGTTTATTCAGATTCTGTTGTAGGATTTGTTTTCTCTTCATTTCTTCTTTGTCCCATCACACAGAATTATTCAAGGCTTCAACAAGCCTCTTTTGTAAATCCAATAGGGGGAGAGAGACAGACAGACAGACACACACACACACACACACACATATGCATACACACATACACATGTACACACACACACACACACACACACATACATAGGTCACTCTCTTGGTTTGTCATTTGTATTTCCCTTTTAAATTTTAAAACCTCAGCTAGTTTCTCCTGCGTTCCAGTGAAACATCCCTTTCTAAGTCATTCTCTTGGCCTGTCAGTTGCAAATCCACTTTCAATACCATCTCTATCTTGTCAGATAAAATTTGTTCTACATCTGTCATTTCTTCAATAACATATTTTAGACATAGTCTATCCATAAAAGCAGACATCAGTACTGACATTGTTGATACTGAGGCTACTATTTTCTTATTTTATTCTTCAAAAGTCTTCTTCAATATTTTATTTGTTATAACATTTTGCAACATTTTACAGGCTTGTAAATCTTTCCTCTACCTAAAAACTTTAGTCCCCTCTAGTTTCCAGTTTTTTGAAATCATGACATTGATTATCTTTGTTATATATTGTAAAAATCAAAACAGAATCTATTTCCCACAAGAAGCTGTTTCTTCTTTATAATTAATTCCAAAATCTTATTGTAAAAGTTTCAGTATTCCAATTTTATCTGAACCTTTAGTCTGTTAATAACTTTTTAAGATCAAAATCTTATTTAGCTTTTTGCTGTTTATTTCAGATTCTTTACATTCTTAAGGTTACTATTAAAATTTTCGTTCATTTAGGATTGAAGGCAGACTCACCCGACATTTTCCAACTTGTCATTCT
Source organism: Liasis olivaceus (assembly GCA_030867105.1). NCBI lineage: Eukaryota > Metazoa > Chordata > Lepidosauria > Squamata > Pythonidae > Liasis > Liasis olivaceus. Next base: position 69,522,632 of record CM061352.1, read on the forward strand.
GAAGGTCTCTAATAGATTAAAAGTAGTTAATGAGCAATTTCCAAAAGTGATTAGAAAGTGATAAATAATAAGCAAATAAAATATATCCAATGTCTTCAAAATGGGAAAAAAGAAAGATCATATAAAACTATATAGTCTCTCTCAGCAATGTTGCTTATGGAACCAGTGGAATGGTTCTGAGATGGTTTTTGTTGTATCAGCAGAAGGTGACTATAGTTTATATGTCGAATTTGAATATCTTACAGATGACATTCAATATTCTGAGTTTTCTATAGGTAAAATGACAGAGTACTCTTTTGATTATACTCAGATGCTGTTCCTTCTCTAAAGCCTTCTTCTCCTCTATTCCCTTCTTCTGCATATTCTTTCTTAATGGCTTTGAGATTTTTTCCTCTTTCCTAGTTAACTGAGTTTGTAAACATGTTTTTGGAATCCCTGATGCAACAGCTCCAGAGATGTGACTTTTGTATATGTAATATATAGGTGGGACTGCGGTCATCTATGACCTGCACAGTATAGGTATGACTCCTTCAATGTGTTTACCTGGAGTCAGTTTAGCTCTCAGATCCAAGTAGATCCTTTATACAGAAATCACATTCACTTTCTTGAGAATCTCAGTGGAAGCTTTTCAGCTACATTTTAGTCTAATTTGCTAGTTCCTTGGCTTCCTTTATTTGCAGACAGAATAAAATTATTTGAACCAAAGGATGGGGGAGGGGGCAGGACAGGGGGAGAAAGAACACACACACACACACACACACACACACACACACTCAATATATATATAACAATATGTTGCTAAAGAAATACAAGACAACCATTAACTGACCAAATATCTCTCCAAGCTTATCTTTCTTACTACTAATGGGCATGAGCCCTAAGATAGTTTACATAAGAAATGCATAAAATGAAGTACATAAAAAAGTAACATTTGGAATATAACTTACATACGTTCTAAGTCTGAATACAGGATACTATTAATTCTCTGTCTCAGAATTCCAGACATGAAGGTCCATATCATCTGAAATGTAGGAATTATAGGCCTGTCCTTTGTAAAAAGAAAAAAAGAAATATGATCTGTAAAAAATTATTCTTAAAATTATGCAATAAATTATAAGAAGATTAGGGATCAAGGCTAAAATTAAGTTATGTTTTTATATTACAGTAAGATTTCCCCCCCAGAGTCTGGAACTTACCAGGGAAAAAAGAGACTGAAGATGCTCAGTATTCATATTAAGGAACTTTGTCTGCCAAAGTTCCACATATCAACAAATCATGTTCAAAAAGACAATTCTCCGCCATTTCAGTTTGCATCAGCCAGTCAGTCCTGCATGCTGGCTTTCCAGGAAGCAGGAAGATAAAGGCAGGCTGGCTTTGCAAATTGCTCACAACTCATGTGATGGTTGCTGATACCATCAGTGGGCAAAATCCTAACTTAGCCATGAAATACAGGTAAAAAACTCAGGCAGAATGTCTGGAGGAATTAACCTGGCTCAATCCAGGAGTTCAAAAAGTGAAAAACACTTTGGCAAATGCCCTGAAGATGCTTTTCACAGTTATCTCTACAGGCAGACATAGCAAGGAGTGCTCTTGCAGTAAATTCTCTAAAGCATATGTATGTATGTATGCATGTATGCATGCATATGCCATGGGTTCAACATGAAAAATCAATCAAACAGGAAGGAAGGACCACAAAGAAAATCTTCCTTAATCTTCCTCCTCCCCTGCCCCTCCAGCTGTGCTCTGAAGTTGATAACATTATGCATATATTGGTGTGGGATTATAGTCAAATTTAAGACTTAGAATTCATAAATTGGTATGGGCTAATTAGTATCTAATGAACCTTGTCTCATGACTTTTTCTCTGTATGCACATTAACTATACCATACATTGAAACAAGTAAAAAACTAAACCCTATCAGGTCCCATAAGAAGCTTTTATCCTGAAGTATATTGTCTGCTGTGTGACTTGTATGACTATGTGACCAGTGAATAACCTGGTTCTCACTAATCACTTCAAATGGGACTGAAAAGTGGTGTATTGTTAGACCTTACACAATTTATTAAGCTTTGACAGTTTAAATGTATACTTTGCTGTTCTGTAGAGAACGGTATTGAAAAAACATTTTGAGTTGTAAAACAGGTTCAACATGGTAGCATCATGAAGCAAATCTTGCACTTACATATTGCATCCCAATGTATGATGTAGGTACTTTAGTCACAATATCTGAGTCATAATGTTATGGGATACATTTTGTCACTCTCTACACCCTCTATAGAAACCCATGACCAGAAGTGTCCCAATTCTGTTCTCATAACTGTGAAAATGTTTCAACTTCAGAACAGTCCTGTTTTGAATCTGGAATTGAACCCTTCTGGTATGGTCAGAGAGTGTCAACCAGATATGGTCAGATCAGATGCATTTCAAAATCAACATGTTTCAAGTATGAGACATTTTACACATTAGTACCAGTTTGTACCCAAGGTAATCTTTCCACCAGTACTAGTTTGTACCCAAGTTAATCTTCAAAGAAGTATGTTCTGTTTCTTGGGAGAATAGATCTATCTGAAGTATTCAAAATACTACTTTGTGAAGTAGCAAAAGTATTGGAATTTGACTTTGTATATAGTGGCTTTAAAAACCTATCATCCATTGCAGCAATAAATGTTGATGGATATCCATCCATCCATCCATCCATCCATCCATCCACCCATCCATCGTTATATTTCTTGCTTTGCCCAAAGGACTTTGCATTTCTTTGTAAAAGAACTCTCCTATTGTTTAGACTAGTATTCTTAGTATTTTATCACTTTCTCTTCCTCTGCAGTTTCCCTTTTCTGTCTGATTCTAATCTGTACTTAATTTGCTGTATCTCCATAATAGAGAGTGCAATACAAGACTTAGCTGTAGATAGACCCAAGTAACTTAGACTCTCCTACCACATATAATATTTTCTAAAGAAAGATTATTTACCATATATATTTACTAAAAAAACCAAAACATTATTTTATTTCCCGTAAGTACCAAACTCAATCATCTTCCCTTCCAGAAGTTATCTCCAAACTTTAGTCTTTTTCTTCCTATGCATTCCTTTAGCTGTATACAGCTATCTGCTATCTAATCAAATCACTCCTGCAAACTCATTAGTCAAGCCACTACATTTAGACACTACATGGCCAGTTCAAAATATTTCTATATTGTCTGAGCATGCATATATATGTTAAGGTAACATTTCTTCTGGAATTACCATCAAAACAGCTTAATGGTACAGGCTCAATTTGCAGAGATTCAAGATGAAAAATTATATCCTGATGAGTATGTAATGTGCTGATTACTCTCAGTTTTCTTTTAAAAAATTGCTTTAAAATGTTATCCTCATTTGTGAAAACCAAAGGAGTGATGTGTTTACAGAATACTGTTAGCTTTGAGGGCTAATGTTCATATGACACCACTTTAGAATTAAGTATAATTAAAAGCTTGAAACATACTGTACGGATGGTAGATTTTTGTTTGCTTGTGTGCCTGTTGGTAGTTGAACTTTTAAAACAATGATTATGCATAAATATCATAAAGCAACTCTGAAACAATGCTACATCCTTTAGTCAAACCTGGGGATACTCACAATAATTTGCAAAATATGCTTTAAGTACATCTTTAGTAAATTAATAAATTGGTATGCTAAAGGGTGCCAGTGGACATAGTAACTGATTCAAAGAAATAAAGAAAGAATATACTGAAAGAATGTACAGTAGAGATGTCAAATATCCAAGCTACTTTAGAAGATATTTTCTACTTACAAGGATCACTGGTACCAGAAGATGACATTAGATCAGCACTCCAGTCATTACCAAGTCAGGAGGCTATAGGAACTGATGGAAGATCCACTGAAATACGCAAGTAACTGAAGAAAATTCATAAAGTCCCTAACCAAGCTATGACAGGAAATTTGGAGAATGACACAGTGGCCAATCAATTGGAAGAGGTCAATCTACATTCCAATACCAAAAATAATAAAAAAGGAGATTTAACATAATATGCAAACAATATCCTTATTTCACATGCCAGCAAAATAATGTTTAAGGTCATCCAATGCAGAGCCCTACATGGAAAAAAGAACTGTCCAATGTTCAAGCTGGCTTTAAAAAAAGGCTGAGAAACATAAGACATTATTGCTGATGCACACTGGGTAATTTAGAAAGTGAAAAAAAAATACTAAGAAGTCAGTATGTACTTTATTGATAATAAAAAGGCCTTTGATTGTATAAACAATTTCAAGCTGTGGAATGAACTTAGAAACATGGGAATCCCAGAACATATCCTTATGTGAAATCCATAGATGGATCAGGAGACTATAGTATGAACAGAAAATGGTGAAACAGACTGGCTCCAGATTAGCAAAGCAATGAGACAAGGCTATATATTGTCCCATGATTTATTCAACCTATATGCTGAATATATATTAAGGTAAACTGGATTGGAAGAAGATGAGTGTGGTTTTAAAGTTTGAGGAAGAAATATCAGTAACCTGCACTATGCTAATGACATTACTCTGATAGCTGAAATGCAAAGGATCAACAGGCTCTAGTAATTAAAGTCAAGGAACATAGTGAAAAAATAGGATTAAAATTTTCAACTCCTAGAAACCACATAGATAGATTTTATTCATGATGATCTGTCCTAGCCTGGTCGTTCAGGTCTTCCAATGGTGCACCCATCATCAATGTAACTGAGTCCATCTGCCTTGCTGATGGTCCTCCTCTTCTCTTTCTTCCACCTTTCCCAGCATTAGAGTCTTCTCTAGAGAGCTAGGTCTTTGCATGTGTCTGAAGATGATATGATCATTGGTGCCTTAAGTTGATTTGTTTGATGATCCATTTGTTTGTTTCCTTGGCTGTCATGGTATTCTCCAACACTATGGTATCTTCAGCACCAAGATGCTGATGCCTCCAGGAATAAAATTTATATATGAATTTTAACAATATTTTGATCTTAGTTTTACTTGGGCCTGGATTGCCTGTGATGGGTTCTGTGTGCCTGTTTCATTCACATTGTATCATTATTTCCCTTTCATGTTATACTGTACTTTTATACTTCTATACCCTTTTTATATTATATTGTTTTATGCTGATATTTGGCCATAATAAAGGTTTTTTTGGGGGCAGGGGTAATTTGGGACTAAAATTAAATATAAAGAAGACCAAACTAATGACAACACATACAACAACCAGCCTTAGAACTGACAATGAAGATATCAAAGTGGTAGTTAACTTCTGTCTTTTAGGATCAACCGATATAAAGGAACAAGCAGGGATGAAATATGCCACAGACTAGGACTCAGTACAGCCATGAAGGCCTTGGAACAGATAGTCAGATGTTGTAATGTGCCAGAATAGTGCAAGCAATGGTATTCCTTGTGACAGTCTACAGAAGTGAAATTGGACTTTGAACAAGCAGGATAGAAAGAATATTGAAGCTTTTGAATTTTGGTGTTGGAGAAGACTCCTGAGAATACCATAAACAGATGAGAAAAGAAACAAAATTCAACAAATCAACCCAGATATCAAAGTGGTAACTAGGTTCAAGTTATTATGTTAAAACCTAGCTCTCTGAAGAAGACTGTAATGCAGGGAGAAATAGAAGGAAAGAGAAGAAGAGGAGGATCAGCAGCAAGGTAGACAGAGTTAGTTATAGCTACAATTTACATATAGGCATGCTCAGAATAAACATCAGTTCTACACTGTGAAGTGTTTTAACTTGAAGCAAGCTCATTTGATTGCTAATCAATGAGCTAAGCTTTAGGAGAGACCAGATGTTGTACACAGTACAGAAAAATCCTTAGGAAAGGGGGGGAAAAGATTTTCAAATACATTGAACTAGACTTTTAATAGATATAACTCTAATTAAACATTGCATTTGCAGGCCAAGAATCAGATTATATATGAAACCTATAAATGGGGCATGATAATTGAGAATAGCTGTCTGGTGCTTCATGTACTTCTGCAGCTACTTATTAATATATATTTCAATAACTTATCAATTTATATCAATCTCTGAGACTCTGCTGAGGAGACCCAACCCAAGGTCCCCAGCACTCTTTTCTGCCACTTTGTTTCATGCACCAGCAAGAGAAGAACTCAGATTCTTCAGAAAGCCATGCCAGCAATAGCCCTGTTGTTCAAACAGAATGTGTGTTTACATGTAAGAAAAATGGATGTCATGTGCGTTAGCCCTCAGTCACTGGATGGGTACTAACATAAGTAGAGCATTTAATCACATTATATTGAATATGAACATAGCATCCACAGGAGGAATTCTGATACGACAGTCTCTGATTGCATTAAGATTTCACTCATATTCAAGGGAGACAGTAGAATTCCCTACAATTATTGCAACATCTCTTAGAACAGGAAAAAGTCCGGGTCTGTGTATGTTAGGCAGAGATCTAGATATCCTATCCTCACAAATGCCATTTCATACCTTAAACCTAATTCCTTAAGCTTATCTCATGGCCATAAATTCAGTTTATGTTCAGCATGTGTTTTGCTCTACTGTTCGGTCAAGGTTTTTTTTGTTTTGTTTTGTTTTTTGGATTTAGAAGCAATAACCACACAGTAGGAGTACTTAAAGGCTATATTCCAAGGCAGTATAAGAAAATAATATAACTTTATGCCCATACTGATGATTATAAACTCTATTCATACAGTCTTATGAGAGGAATAGGGAACCTGTGGTCTGACAGATGCTGCTGAAACCTAACATTCAGCTGCCCCAACCAGCATAGGATATGGTGAGAGATATTGGGAGGTATGGTTCATAAACAGATAAAATCTATAGTTCCCTACTTTAGAAGAAATGATGCCTTACATGAGAAGGCTGAAAACCATCTAGTGGCTGGGATGCATGGGGTGATGATAGAAAAGGTGTTACACCATATCATAGATACAGATAGTCTTGAATTAACTATCATTTTCTGCATATTTTCTTAGATGTTGAGGAGTGTTTCATTCATTCATTCATTCATTCATTCATTCATTCATTCATTCATTTTAGTTATGTCAAGTCTATCTTAGTATTTATGCTACAGTTTCATGTTTTCCATCTAAAACAGCAAGAAAGCATACCACAAATTAATATCAATTGTATTGAAAGATTCAGTGATGTTGTTGGGGGACATTCAAGTCAAGGAGCCATAAGAAGAATACAGGCACTACATGCAAGTAACACATATTTCTGGTTGACTAATGTCCCAGTAATGAAAACTTAAACTATAATGTAGTATATATACTTAGACTATAACCCTAATCCTTGAAATCTACCAAGTTAATGTATCCTTACAAATTATAACAATAAATTCTGAATGCCTGCCCTCTTGTTCCAATATCTGACTCTGTCCTATCCCAGAACAGGTGTATTGAGTATGGCCTTCCTAGAGCTATATAGAGAATTGAAAGCCATCATTTAAGTCACAGATTGAAAAACCACACCCATCAATGCTGCAGTCCAAATTAAAGATATACAGATGGATGTTTTTCCCTGCTTGAACACATCCAGAAAAGGAAAGTCCACTTCTGTTATTGTTATGATGTTGTTTCCTAATATTCAGTAGGAATATTCCTTTAATTTAAAGCAGTGCTTACATATCCCATCCTCTGCAATGGTGAAGAACATGCCTTGATTTTGATTTCTGTGGAACATGTCTCTGAGGTCAGCAAAGGCTGAATGGAGACTAAATTTCTCTGCAGAGAGCTTTCTTTCTCTAACTTACAGCAGCTCCGTCATTTTAGCAGCTTCTAAGCAAGGCAGTACTGGAATGCAGATTGCTGCTGGATTGTTCTGTAATTTTAAATATGCAGACAGTGTGATTCTAATCTTTGTTCTACCAAGGGGTCTGTATTGCCTTGCAGAAAGATTAATTACAGCTCACATCAATTTTGGCCTCTAGATGCCATGTAAAGAACATAACATAGACAAGGAAGCTGATGAATTTTGATTTTGTCCATCAGCAAAGAGAGTGAAGGGGAGGGAACAGAATTTTAAAAGGGTCCTCTTTAATAAATTGAGTACTTAAAGCAAAATACAGATACAGAGGAGAATAAAATGTGTCTTACTGAAAAGACAATCATTTCTATAGGTCACTTTATAAGATTAAGGGAAAATAGAGAGGTAATGTGTTCTGCATTCCTGCTCCTCAGGGTTAAAAATGATATCAGTCATAAAAGATAGTGAAGATGCTAATAGGAGAAATGTTGCTGTATTTTCTATTTGTGATTTTTTTTTAAATTTTGCACTGGAAAAATTTCCAAGGCATTATTTTCTAACTAGTTAATATTCACAACTGCAACACAGTTACACTTATCCCACTGCTTATCTTGTTCCTATAAAGGTGTGTGTGTGCGTGTGTGTGTGTGTGTGTGTGTGTTTTAAGCTAGTCGCATTTTCAATATTTTCCACAAAGTCAGTGCTGATTTTCAGTCTTATATGGTACTGGAACTCATAACTGAGGACAGTGGTCAATGTTATCTAACAGCTTCATAATCCTGACATATACAGGTGAAACTCGAAAAATTAGAATATCGTGCAAATGTTCATTTATGTCAGTATGGCAACTCAAAAGGTGAAACCAATATAAGAGATAGACTCATTCCATGCAAAGCGAGATATGTCAAGCCTTACTTTGGTATAATTGTGATGATTATGGTGTACAGCTTATGAAAACCCCAAATTCACAATCTCAGAAAATTAGAATATTACATGACATCAATAACACAAGGACTGGAAATAGAACAATATCGGACCTCTGCAAAGTATAAGCATGCATATGTACTCAGTACTTGGTTTGGGCCCCTTTTGCAGAAATGACTGCCGCAATGTGGCGTGGCATGGATGCTATCAGCCTGTGGCACTGCTGAGGTGTTATGGAAGACCAGGATGCTTCAATAGCGGCCTTCAGCTCCGCTGCATTGTTCGGTCTCATGTCCCTCATCTTTCTCTTGGCAATGCCCCGTAGATTCTCTATGGGGTTCAGGTCAGGCCAGTTTGCTGGCCAATCAAGCACAGTAATCCCATGGTCATTGAACCAGGTTTTGGTACTTTTGGCAGTGTGGGCAGGTGCCAAGTCCTGCTGGAAAATGAAGTCAGCATCCCCATAAAGCTCGTCTGCGGAAGGAAGCATGAAGTGCTCCAAAATCTCCTGGTAGACAGCTGCGTTGACCCTGGACTTAATGAAGCACAGTGGACCAACACCAGCAGATGACATGGCTCCCCAAATCAACACAGACTGTGGAAACTTCACACTGGACTTCAAGCATCGTGCATTGTGTGCCTCTCCATTCTTCCTCCAGACTCTGGGTCCTTGGTTCCCAAATTAGATGCAAAAGTTGCTCTCATCAGAAACGAGGACTTTGGACCACTGGGCAACAGACCAGTTCTTTTTTTTTTTTTTTTCTGTAGCCCAGGTAAGACGCTTCTGACATTGTTTGTTGTTCAGGAGCGGCTTGACAAGAGGAATACGACATTTGAAGCCCATGTCCAGGATCCATCTGTGTGTGGTGGCTCTTGATGCACTAACTCCAGCCTCAGTCCACTCCTTGTGAAAGTCCCCAACACTTTTGAATGGCCTTTTCCTAACAATCCTCTCGAGGCTGCGGTCATCCCTGCTGCTTGTGCACCTTTTTCTACCACACTTTTCCCTTCCACATAACCTTCTATTGATGTGCTTTGATACAGCACTTTGGGAACATCCAACGTCTTTTGCAATTACCTTTTGGGGCTTTCCCTCCTTATGGAGTGTGTCAATGATGGTTTTCTGCACAACTGTCAGGTCAGCAGTCTTTTCCGTGCTTGTGATTCCTACTGAACCAGCCTGAGAGGCCATTGAAAGGCTCAGGAACCCTTTGCAGGTGTTATGGATTCATTAGCTGCTTAGAGTGGGACACTTTGAGCCTAGAATATTGAACCTTTTCACACTATTCTAATTTTCTGAGATTGTGAATTTGGGGTTTTCATAAGTTGTACGCCATAATCATCACAATTATTCCAAAGTAAGGCTTGACATATCTCGCTTTGCATGTAATACGTCTATCTCATATATTGGTTTCACCTTTTGAGTTGCCATACTGACATAAATGAACATTTGCACGATATTCTAATTTTTCGAGTTTCACCTGTATATTACAAATAAAGGAGTTATTTACTGTAGATAGGCTAAGTTACCTTAGGACATATGTATAGTTATAGAAAAACCTCTAGATAGCTCCTACGTAGTATTGCTTATTTAATAGTATTGAGCTGTGGGAAACAGTACAAATCTGGTACCTGAATTTTAAGGTATTAATCCATTCTTCTATTTTTATAGGGTTAAGAAAAGGAACATCCTTTTCCATTTTTCACCAAAGACTTTTTCTAATCTGTAGGGTTCTTTTATGCTATCTTCCTTAATGCAAGTTTTACAGACATTCCTTTATTTAAAATAAATATTATTTTATCAAAATACCCAATAAGTACTGTATATCCATTTATATATACTTCATTTATATCTTTTTGAATTGTGTGCCCTTCTTTAGATGCAATTTTATATTATTTCATTTCTACATAAATTCATTTTTCTTACATCCCTTATATAATATCAGAGAGTTTTGAATTCTTAACTGGATGGGTCTTTACAGCAGCTACTGAATTGATGCAAGAAAATTCTAACTACTTGGTGGATAAAGTTGCTCATATCCTATGTGAGGGAATGAAGTTGTGCTTGGGAAAGATAAGCTGCAGCCAGGCAGAAACACTTCTCACCCCATTTCTCTAATTTCCCTGACTACTCACAAGCATCCAGGCCAGCTTTTGATGTCTGAAAATTGGCAGCTATTACAAGCAGGCAGGAGGATTATCATTCAATGGCCAGGACCATAGGTTGTGGTGAGCAGCATATCTTGGTGGGAGTCTGCCTGGAGCTTGGAGCTTTGCTGGGAGCTCAGTAAGCAACAGGAAGAGGAACAACCACACTGAAGCAGCACCTCATTTCAACTAGTGCAAGAATATTTGGAAAAAAGGCAAAGGTTGTATGCCACATTTCAGACTTTATAGGCTTTGTATATTGTTATAGACTTTATACATTTTATAGACTTTTGCTTGAACTAAGTATTAAAGAACTGAGTATTAAAGACATATTTACATGGCAACATCACCTTGTAAGTTTTAGGTGGGTGGAGAGGAGTAGTCTGTTTTGTGCTGCAATAAATCTTTTTGTACAGATTTGCTATGCTGTGGTGTGTCCAGTCCTTGAAAATCAAAGAACCCTTACATCTACTTAGAGTTGAATTCTGACTGAACAAGATATGATGTTATCTAGAATGAATTTGAGTTCTTGGACAGGATCCTCCAAACTGTGAGTTCAGCCACCTGCTTATTAGATCTGGGTGCCTCCTGAGTTGTTACTCCTGAGTTATCAATGGTGTCTGGGAGATAATCTGTAGTTGGGCCCATGTAGTGCTATTGACTTCTTTGAAAGAAAATGGGGGGATCCTTTGGTCTTGAAGGAGGTGGCGTGTGCCTCCTCCTCAGGAAGCTGTCCTTGGACTCAACAATCCTGGATAATTCATCCCTGTGTCCAACATTCCCAAACAACAAAGATCAAATGTTGCTGTGATATAATGAATTATGAGAACTGAGAAGCAGCTATCCACAGTTCCATCAGACTTAAATATGTATTTATCCAACTAGGTATGTTAAGGGGGAAAAAAAAAAGAAAACTCTTCAAATTTGAACATTTTGAGTCCAGAAAAATAATATACATGTTTCTGCTATTTTGGTTCAAATAATAATAATAATAATAATAATAATAATAATAATAATAATAGTAGTAGTAGTAGTAGTAGTAGTAGTAGTAGTAGTAGTAGCAGGTCTATTTTGTTTTGTATATGAACTATAATGTTGTTATTTCATATTTGTTAGCCAATCTTGTAGATGGGTAAAGTAATGCTCTTTGCAAAGACTGCAATTATGTAATACAATTCTGATTTTTCTTGGCTTTTTCAAGAAACTTGGTGAAAACACTTCCTGGCTGAGCATTACAAATGAATGCAAGGGAATTCATACACAGAGAGAGAGAGAGATTTCCCAACCATTGCAATTTCCATTCTAATTGTTTTTAATATCAATCTAACATTGTTTTTATCAGAGCTTTTCTCAAATTTGGGCTTCTACAAGACAAGTAGTAGCTCTAATTGAACAGTAGCTTATTGAATATTGTCCAACAAACTTTCACATTGTCACATTTTATGTAATTTTAGATACTACTTACTTATAACCAAGACATAGATTGCTCCTTTGGGACTTTACTCACAGGTTCTAATCAGGTTGTTTTATAGATGTATTTATTTACTGATTTCTTCAGATGGATTTATAAGTGCTCACAGATCACTCATGGACACACTTCTTGTACTAGTATAAGATTGTAATAAATGATTTAGTGATTGACAGATATTGTTATTTGTGTTATGCCATCTATAGATCACTTTTAATGTTTTTTTGTTGTTGTTGGTTGGTTTTGTTTTCCATCCTGGGTGATATTATTTGATTTGGAATTTATGTCAAAAAGTATTGAAAGCTCAATCTTGGACTATGTACCCTATATTACATAATTTTGGATTATAAAATCATAATATTATATAATTATATATTTCATTTCTTTTGACAATCCTGGGTACAATACTAATTGTTCATGTCAAAGTTATCTCATGATTTCTGACATTTTCTATTAATAAATCATAACCTGAACAATTTCTTTTGAAAATTATTATACAAGCAACTGTATAATAATTTTGAAGATGTAAAAATTTTGTACGCATTTTAAATAAATACCATATTATTTTTATACAAGTCAGAAATGTACTATAAAATATTTGTATCTGCATTATTGTTTGAATGGAAGAAATTGATATATTTTCCACATACTGTAGATTATGACTTACTGATGGTAATGATACACATAGTAAACTTTTAAAAGACAATTCCCCCCCCCCTTTTTTTTAACCTGAAAAGGGTTCTTTATTTCAAATGAAACCTGAATAATAAGTGCAATACTGAAAACATTAAGAATATTTCATCAAATTAAAATAGATTTTGGACCTATCTGATACCTTTTACTCATTTAATCATCAGTTAATTTGATACTCCATTTAATTTGATCAAGACCACAGGAATCACATCTGTTATATTAAAAACAGCAAAAAAATTACCCATTATTTTGATTAATGTTTATCACCTCAGGCAGGTAATATTGGATAATTCAATCACTGGTTATAGAAATTTGCCATTATAATTAATTATAAGATGAAAATAGTGAATTATGGTAGAAAAGAAAGTACACGACAGAAAATCCATTTGACAATAACGGGATGATTATATTTGAAAGAACAAGTTTGTATTAGTGTGATAGGAATTTTTTTTTTTTTTTCAGAACAATGGGTAAGTTTTTAAAACATAGTGTTTCACATTTAGTGAAAGCCATTACCTTAAAAATGATGGCCAATATATTTTATTTTTAAATTATTTTTAATTTTAAACAGTTTTTATTATGATGATGTTAAAACCTGTCCTTCAAAGGTTTCTCTTTTTACTTGCAAAGAAGGCCTCCACTATTTTCAGGGTGTTCTAGAATTTCTTTAGATAACTGACTTTTTGTAGACTTTTTGCATTTAATGACATTGACATGAAAAAAAAAAAAAAATGAAGGGGTGTGTGTGTGTGTGTGTGTGTGTGTGTATCTGTTTCCTACAGCTGAATCTCTCTCTGTCTCTCTCTCTGTCTCTCTCTCTCTGTCTCTCTCTCTCTCTCTATTTAATATATCATTCTGCAGCTTCCATATCTGCTTCTGTTGCCTGTTCTGCAAAAGCCCATATAAATAATTCCATAATATGATTTTCCTACAGATTTAATTGCAGCTTGGAAAGCTAGGGAACTGCAGATTTCTAAAGATATGAATATTCAGTTAAATGTAGACAATACACACCCCTTAACCATGTCATGAGGATGTTTTTTATTATCCTTGTCTTTTGGAAAATGAAATGAAAGAAATTCATTTTTCATCAAATAAAATGAGCGTATCTGTTTACTGCATGCTAGTCTATGTTCACTGTAAAGATTGCTATGTTATACTGCTTTACATGTGAGAATGTGAAAGTCCTTTCCTTCAGAAGCTGGGTTGTACACAACCATGCACTTGGTTCATTGGAATCAGTACTGGATATCCTCATTGTCAGATGTTCCTCAGGTTTGTTTTCTAGTTTTACCCAATGATATAAAGGATTGAATGTAAGATATTTTGCACACAAAATGTTATGCCTTTTTCCTGAAGCATGTGTCCTATCATAGACCTTAGAATATTGTTTATCTCTATAAAGGGTAGTTGATACATCAAACTGTCTTAAAATTGGAACGTTTACCTTCTAAGTATATATTATTTTCATTATCTAACCCTCATTTTATTTTCCTTTCTTTCATTGTCAAATCTATAGTGGTTTTTGTCTTTTTTTTATCCTATACTAATCACTTCTATAAATTCTTTATAGAAGGGTAATATTTCAAATTATACAGCTACAGTGATTTTCTAGTTTCTTAATATGATGTTACCACAATTGCTCTGTGTAGTACATAACATTTTAAAAACCCAATAGAAAAAATTATTAGCATTTTTTTTTAAAAAGTGCACATAAAATATTAACGCCATTAAACAATAAACTACAAAACCCTAAAGGAAGTAAAGCAGCAGGAATAAGCAGAATTCTAGTCAGTTATAATTAAATCTATAGCATTAGTATTTTTTATTATTTTTCTAATAAATTTAATACAATCCTTCTAAAAAATACCCTCATTAATCAATGAAATAAAAGTAAGTAAACGAGCATGGAATTTTAAAAGATACACCATTCTTTCTTATGTGCAGACAAATGATTTTGATAAGATATAACCATTGTGATAAATGCATTTACTGTATCTTCATACACTGCCAACATATTGCAGATCCCATCTTAGAACAAGACTAGATATTTATATGTAACTGTCTTGAAGGATGATGATGATGATGATTATGATGATGATTACAATATTATTAGTAATAACAACAATAGCAGCACGTGGGGAAAGTAATCTGTACTGGACCATGATGTTCAAGAAGGGCAGTTGAAAATTCTCCCTTAGGCTCTTATTATGATAAGAAAGAGAGAGAGAGAGAGACATGAGCTTCTCATCTTACCCCCTATATGCTGATGCTGTTAGTTTCAGATAAACATCCCCGTCCCACTCACACTGAGCCTTGAATAGCAAAATCTAAAATATTTGTTACATCAGATGAACTTTCTAAACAATCAGAAATTCTGTTTATTCTGAGTCCCCAGTTATGGGCAGGATTCTAAGTATATTCAGTTGCATGGGCCAAAGCTGCTTTCTTCTCATCTTTCCATTCAACTATAAAGGTTGATAGAAATGAGATCATTCACAGTGGAACTGACACATACACACGAATGGATAACTTCTGAAGGGAATAGAGTGACAGCACTAAACATGTCAGTTATACAACTGTATTCATTGTAAAAGCATGTCTTTTCAAAATGCACACATTACTGTAGATTGTGCTTCCAAGCCTTATCCCAAATACACTTACATAGTATAAATTCTAGTGAAAGAAGATGAGCAGTTCTAAAGTTAATAAGACTTAACAGGAAAGTGAATATGTTTAGAAACAGAGTTTTAAGATAGTTCTTACTATAGTGTAATCAGATGCTCAATGATTTATTGGAACTATATGCGTGCTTTCCATAAATACCAAAATATTTTCATGACTGTTATGTCTAACATTAGAATTTTGTGTTTTACAAAAGTGTCCATTACAATTTGTTGCCTAGAAACTACTCCAGGATTTTGCTTTGAAGTTTTTTGAAGTTCTAAAAATAGCACTGATAGGTCATTTACACCTTCCAAAATGTATTTTTATTGCTTTCAATTCTAATTTTACTGTGAATACCATCACCATATTAAGCATAATTACTCTCTATCTTTTGGATTTCATGGCAAATATTTGTAAAAAAAAAAGTGTTTAATATTCATGTAACATGCTAGCTTCCTGTTTAATATTACCATAGTTCCAAAAAGAAATTGTAATCCGCTTTTCTAGTTCAGGTTAATTCCAATAAAATATTAAATCCATTTTCTAATCTAAATGAGTTCATTAGGAGAAGCTTGGTATGGTGAATACCAGACTCTCTGCAGAGTTCAGCTTCATTACGTTTCAGTGTCATGCATCTCCAGAACTGTTGTACTACATTTATGAGGATTTATCAGTACTGTTCCAAAAACATTCATCCTAATTCTCTTACTTCTGTGTATGCTAATCATGAATATGTTAAGTGGAAACACTAAGCTTGCAGCCAGCCTCATTCCCAGGTGGGTTCAAGGTATGATTACAGAAGCAAAAGTGCCATAAGCACTCTTAAAGCAGTGTCAGCGAAGAGGAGAGCGGTTTCAAGCAACACTAAAACAAATCCTCATAAAAAGCACATGATGATATAGCAGTGAGGAATGTCTTATGATGCTTGAGGGTTTGGAGACATCAACTCATTCTGAAACACTTTTTCTTCTACTAAGAAATAAAACAACAGTGGTTTACAAAATTAGAGCAAATGTCTATGAACACTCTAATTTCAGACATTTTTTTTTTTCAAAGCACTTTCAGAATCTGATTCAAAACATGGGAGTTTACACATAAAAGCATTAGTGACAAGGACAAAAATCTTCTGGTATATTGGTATAGGAATTCTTGCTGAGGCATTTAGAGACTCATGGGGTTGGAAGGAACCTTGGAAGTCTTCTATCCAGGGCAGGAAATCTCAAATCATCCCAAACAAATGGCTGGCCAACTTTTGCTTGAAGTCTTCCAGTGATGGAGGACTCACAAATCTAGGAGATAGGCTGCTCCACTGCTTGATAGCTCTCACCGTGAGGAAATCATTCCTTATTTTGAGTTTGGCTCTATCTCTGAAAGCTTCCACCCATTGATTCTCATCCTAACTTTGGGCACTTTGGAGAATAAATCCATACCCCTCTTACATGTGACAGCCCCTCAAGTATTGCAAGACTGCTATCATGACTCTCCTTAGCCATCTCTTCTTTAGGCTGAACATATCCAGTTCTTTTAATTACTCTTCATAGGATTTAGCCTCCAAACCCCTTAGCAACTGTATTGCTGTTCTCTGCATTCTGTTCAGTTCCTCAGCATGCTTTTTTGTATGATGGCAAACAGAATTACACACAACAGTCTGACCAGTGCAGCATAGAGCAGGACTGTCACTTCCCATGATCCTGACACAATAATACCTGAAACTGCATATTTACAATTATGAGGAAAAGGGATCTCCTAGCTATACCCCTAGTTCAGCTCCCACATCTTTCTTAGCCTGAACCCACTATCTACTTATCATAAGTGTGTCTGCAGAGGATAACCTGTTTGACACCTTTGTCCCCCCTCCACAAGTGAAAGTCAGCTCACGCTGTGCTCCATGTCACAGATGGAGCCTATGCACTTACAACAATCTTTCTTCTGCAGACTTACATCTGAAAACACGAGTAGACAATGTGAAATGGCCTAACACCACAACCACATTGCTGGATCCTTTCTATGTTTACTGAAAGGCATAGACATGTTACAATATCTGGGTACTTGCAGAACCACCTGCTGCAGACAGAATATACCTGACACACTAGATCTTGTAGAGAGCAGCTGCTTGGAGTCCCACATTTCTGGGAGGTGAGGAGGGGATATAAGTGCAGCTTTTCTGTGGTGGCATCAGTGCTCTGGAATGGCCTCCCTACAGTGACAAAGCTCTTCCTCTCCCTGCAGCTTTCAAGAAATGATTTACACTCAAACAATTCTGAATGCTAATCTCTTAATGTAAGCACCGCACCACTTTTTTTTTTCCTGTTTGTTTCTTGTCCTTGTGACTTGTTTAAATCATATTATGGATGTTTTATTATATTGCATACTCTGAAAACCATTGAAAGTAACTAGATTGCAGAGGGATAAAAGATAGATAGATAGATAGATAGATAGATAGATAGATAGATAGATAGATAGATAGATAATTACACACTAATATTGCAAGCCAATATTTGTGCACCCAGGGACATATCAGACAGATAACATCCTGCTCTACACCTTGATGCATAGCCTTGATTAGGAGGTTTCAACATCACTGGGACAAAGGAAAAACAAACCTAATCTCATAAAGCAAATTGCTTTCTTGATTCACCCCCCTTTCCCCAAACTCATGTTGAGTGGTGATAGTGGAGAGTCACAACCACAGCTCTGCACTTACTCTTCCATGTCAGTAAAATGTTCATTCAGTTTGTAAAATTGGCCTTGGAGCAGCACTGATATTCCTGTAATACATGAGGCTAAAAATGGATTACATACAGTTTGTAAACACTACTTTTATTGTATCCTGCATTCAGGACAATAATTTTGCCATGGCCCACATGAATGAAGCAGGCTTTCAATAGTGCCTTTTATTTGAAACAATATTCTATATATAATAAAATTCCAAATGCCTAACTACACATAAAATATATAACAGGATTAGTAATCATGCTGTGGTTTTTTAAAAATTAAATGTTAGTCAAATGTTTCCACATCTCATGCTAATTGCTACACAAGGGACACAGGTTTCACAAGACCTTAGCTGGGAGTAAAGACTGAAAACTCTGTATATGCAACCTATTCATTCCCACTTACTTACCCTGTTATTTTATTTTTCAGAACTCTAAAACAAAAAATATGCTAATCATATCATTAATATTGCATATACCATATTTACAAGAGTTCTGTGGAATTTGGTTCATCATAAGTCTGAATTTGCAGTCAAATAATTGTTCTATTTATTAGAGCTTCTGATATGTTTATGTATCAATTGCAGTGATTTAAGAAAAATAAGTAATTAGCAGTGCAAATGCTTATTGTTAGTGACTCTATAAAAATGAAAGGAAGAAGCCATGTCCACATTTTTCACCAGATATTTTCAGTCAAATGGAGATCAAGAAACCTTCTCAGTAAATGAAGTATACAGTGAGTAATTTATCAGAGAACAGAGAAACTGACCACTGGTTGTCACTGTTGTTCTATTACAAATACAGCTATAGGGACATATTGTCAAAGTGATCCTTATAGAACATAAGAGTAGTAAATATAAATTTATGTAGTACTTTGGCTGTAGGATAGTTTGTTCATAACATATGGGTCTAGCCTTGTAAAGCATCATAGTGTGATAGAAATGAATCATAGTGTAACCAGAAAAACATGCTAGGAAATGGGTGTATCATTGTAGAGACTAAAATTAAAACAGTTCTAAATTATAACATGAGATTTGTATTTGTGTGCTAGATAAGAAATTCAGCTATATAATATGGAATTAAAACTATGATCTAATATTAGTGCTGGTTTTGCCTTATGAATAGCCCATGAATAAATCAATTTTTCTGTAATCACAACACTTTAAAAGATCATGGAAAAATAATATTGTTTTGGTTAAATTCTTGCAACTCCTGCTTCATTAACAGTGGACTAAACAACTTTATAGTAGACTTAACAGGTTGCAGATACATTTATATTGTAGCCTTAATATTGACCAGGGGCCTTGTTTGCCTTCTTCATTGCTGAGTAGTGCTTTTTTTTTTTCAACTGGACTTTCTTATTTCCTTATTTCCCTTGTATCTAGTAAACTGTTTCAGTTCTGATGTAGTGGTTTTAAAACAGTGTACTCCATTGTACTGTGCTCGTTTTTCAAAAGCAATTTAAACAATAAAAGATAAATTTGCTCTTCCATTTTATTTCTACATGCCCATATTTTTACATTATCCTTGATTGACATCATTATTTCTGTTTCTACTGAAAAGGACCAATTAGTTAGATTTCTCAGTTGAGAAATTCTCATTCTGAAATCAGTGGAGTATCCTTTCTGTGAGACAATAGGTCACTGAGGTAAAAAGTAGATTTGGAGCATAAAAATCAAAACTAAAATAAATGCAGCAGATTTAATAAAATGTTTAGATCCAGAAATGGCTGGGGTCAGGAAAACAAACAAGACAAGCAAAGATCCCACCTGATCACACAAAGTTCTGCCCTAAGACTAAGGATCAGTGGTTGATGATAGGGATTCTCATCTTCCCTATAGAATCCAGTCTAAATAGAGAGAATAGAGTTACTAGGTGTTAAAAGGCTTTTCTTTATTTCTAGCACACATTGTGGAAAGTATTCATACCTAAGAGGCACAACTTGTTATTAGAGCTGTCATGAAAACACCCAAAATAATTTTGCATCTGATCAAGTTTACATTTGTGTCCTGAATTTTATTATTCATGCAACGTTTTCATGGAGCTGGAAATTTGTCATGCAATAATACAGTTGTAAGGTGCTGTACCATATGCAATAAAATAAAATAATAACATAAAATAAAGTTCACATATACTTTCATAACTATATACACACATATACATATATACTGTATGCCAGCTATATCCCAGTTCATTTAAACAAAATGTTATTCATGCCAGTAGACTCAGTAGATACATAGATACAGTATATGCCTTATTGGGAGAACAATTGTAAACACATGAAATTGGAATAATTTATTCGAAAATAACTATTAAGATCCTTGTCAATATGGCCACAGCCTCCCTATTTGCTAAAGGGAAACACTGTCAACTGCTTTACATTACTTTTAAGAGGCTCATGATCTTTCCCCCTTGCAAAACTGTAGTTGTCAGATATATAGATATATAGAGATGTAGATACAGATATATCTAATTCTCCCCTTTAAAACCAGGGAGGGGAGGGAAATAAAATAAAATTGCAGCCTCACCCATTCAAAGATGTCTTACCCCTGTCTTAACTAAGAAGAAATGGCTTAAGTGTCATTTCAGGCTAATTTCAAAATAAAACTGAAATTGGGTGGTTGTGAAAGAAACAGGCACTGATGATGAATTTTTAAATAGTACTTTCTCTTAAATAAACCACATTATTGGTTATTTGTAAACAGTCTTTAACTACATTGCACTACAACTTCCATAAGCCTCAGACAGAATGCTCAACAACTGAAGATGAAGGGAGCTGAATTCCAAAATAGATGGTGAGAACCAGGTTGGCTACCACTGCCCTAGAGTAATAACTGGAATCAGGATGTGGGGCCGAAGGCAGGAAGAAAAAAAGCTGGCAGAATGGATTTAGCATAGATAAATCTACATTTTGCAACTGGCTCAGAAGAAACAGCCTTGTTTGCTTTGGAAGAACAGATGTTATTTGAACAGTATATTTGCTGATCCCCTTGCTTTCTGCCAAAAGAGGCCAGGCTAATTCCCTCTCTATTATCCTTCCACTGGCAGAGGGGGGAAAAAAAATCAGACATGATTCTGGCATTTAAGCTGGCATGTGTGCTGACACAGGATGCTGTTTACACACGTGCACATGAACAAGTCTGCTTCAGAATACGTGCTCTCATGTGTATGTTTAGTTAATTTGCTGCATGATTTCTATTTATATCTTGTTTTATTATAAAGACTTACCTCCTCTATCTTAATTTCTTCATAGAACGATCATCTTAGCATACAACAGCGAGGCAGCCATGCACTATTGTGCACTGAGTGATCAGGTATCGTTCTACAAAGATTTCATACTGCTCTTCACACATGACATATGTTGCTGACCACTGGATTGATAAAATGACGTTGTCTATTTTCATTCTCCATGCTCAATTCAGCACATAACAAATTACAATTATTCTGTTTCACTTTTGCCTTGTCTTTTACAAAGTGAGCTAAAGTCCAAGAGAAAAAAAATGTTGACATAGCACTAATTCATCCTCAAATTATGCTTTAAAGCATTTACAGTACACTTGATTATAATGTTATTACAATAATTTGCCTGTTAACATATATCGGAAAGCAAGCTACAATCTATGAAATATTTTGGTTCAATCAAAATCAAAGGAATTTTTTTTCTTTTTCTTTTTTAAGTAACTTCAGTTGGGGGAGGTGAGTGGCTACTAATAACGAGGGACCTTTTCAACCATTGGTAAACCAGGGATAAATAACTTTATAACCATGAGGGACAACTTCCTCTGTGACAACTTTTATCAGTTGCAATGCCATGCTCCCATATATTCCACATAGTACACCCACTAGATAGCTTAAATTCTATAGAGTGTTTAAATAGTTAAAGGAAGAAATTGTTAACCTAAACATTTATTAAAAATATACCGGCACCACCAGCTATCTGATAGTTTGTTACATTTTGATCTCAATTTTTGAACAATTTTTATCTGTATTGGAGTTATGTTTCACTGAAACATATAAACCACCATTTAGATAAACCAGCCAGCTATCATACGCTGAACTGCGCTAGCAATATTAGTGAAAATTCCATGCAGGTTAACAAGACAGGCTATGGAAATTGAACCACTGCATACTTTGCCTATATATCATCATTCTAACAATGATTGCTAAATAGGATCAGCTAGTCTTGTTTTCAATTAAGAAAGAAATTAACTTACAGTAGTTAAGAATGGAATAATAGAGGATTCACAATAGGCTTGGGACTTGATAAGATATATAATAAGGATTCATTAGTTGGGAATGTAGTACACTGCTGTTTTATTTTATTCTTCCTTCATTTGCAATTGTTAAAGATCTTTCCCCTTTAACTCTATTGTGGTTGTCAAGGAAAAGCTTTGATAGCTACTGAAAGGAATCCAATACAAATGTTAAAAACTTGAAGTTAGGGATATTTTGAAATAATTGTTTAAGCACTGCCAAAATACACCTTTACTTTTTGAGTAGCTATTTAGGTTTATATCTTTTCTTTTTCATTACTAGGCAGCTGCCCACCTTGTGTCTGGCCAAAGTCTATTTTTCTATAATTTCTTTTTCAAAGAGATAGCAACATTGAAAAGTACATATATATTTTATTTAACTAGAATAGTAAACATCAACATATCATCCCCACTTTTTTTTTTTTTTTTTCCTATATCTTGGCTGGGCAACATTTTGGCAACTCTGGACTGTACTTTTTTCTCCCAATCTTCAGCCTACAAAGGCTTAGAGGGGAGGCAGTAATTTAAGAGAAGTTATAGGATTCATAAAAATTTGAAGATGGTATATCTATGCTGCAGGCCTTGGATTTTCACCTTGTTCTATATGAATGCACAAATGTACACATTTTAAAACATCTTTAAAAAATCAGTCCCACCCCTCTTTTTATTATTTTTAGTTTTTTTTTTAAATCACTCTCACCAATTTTGGCATCTCAAGCTGACTCTTGCCTGTAGATGACAGTGCTGGGGCAGGATACAGGGTTTGGCATCACAGGGAAATCTAATCCACAAGACAAGGTCTTGGTCCATCCCTGCACTTTGTGAAGCAATGCACACCAACACTGTACATACCACATTTTTCTCAACCTTCCAGAATTTTACCCTGGGTGAGCCACAGTTCTCATAATAATCTAAAAGCACAGTTAACCAGGGTGAACTTCCAATCAAAATTCAAATGCATTGAAAGTAAAGTACAATTTAAAATCAACATTAATATTTTGGTGTAAGTGGATGTTGAGCTTTATGGCTGAAAATGGAAACAACTGGCTTTCCTGAGGCTGTTTACCCAATTTCCCTCCATCCTGTGCTATTACCTCCCTTATAAGGATGTCATCTGAGACTCAAGAACTGACTGGGAAAATAAGCTGTTGCTTCTGTCCCTGGAAATTTGTTCAGCCTTACTCTAGCACCTTGTGGCTGTTTACTTACTATTGGTGAGAGCTGACATTAATCAACAGAAATCAGTGATAATTTTATAAACATAAAATTAAGTTTATAAATTAAACAATTACAGAATTACTTATAATGCCTCTGAACCTATTCCTGATGGATAATTGTATCCCTTAAAGGAATTTACTACTAACTGTTCTGTAGGAAGCATTCAAGAAAGAGGATTCCAGCTGATATTTTTGTTACATATTCAGTATATTATTGATTATGATTTTATTGATTATTGTTGATGTTGCTTGTTAGTCACCTTGATGGATAAGAAGTGTGTAAATAATTGTAATAAATCAATCATGAATATCCTACTTTTCCCTTAGAGAAAGAAACAGAATTCAGAAATTCAAGGACAGATTGACATGGTAGGACTATGCATGAATAAACCATATGGAATTTCAATGTCATCCACAAGATTATATTAGGAAATGTTCAGCCTTCTGGTCAATGTCCTTGAATAAATCTGTGTCAAGCAATGCTAATTCTAAGCTTAGCCAATAGTAGGGTGCTGTAGCTCAGGCATCTTCACAGCAGCACTGCAAGATATTGCTTTGATTATGTAAATAATCAAAATATATCATCCCCCATCCCCCCCATCTCTTTCTGATCTTGGAAAGTGCAGTGTGGGATAAACACTAGACATTATCCTTTACCTGCAGTAACTGAATATGTTAAAATCCTCACATTAACCCAGGACCTATACTGTACAACTTAGTAACCATTATGAGTAGCTAGAACCAAGATAGACACATTGCTAGTTTCAATTCAGGTGCTTTTTGTATTAAAAAAAAAAAAAATCAAAAGCCAACCTTTATGGCAAGCTTTAGGAAACTTGCACAGCTGTGATAAGAAAAGACATCTCATAAATATTCATTAAAAATTACCTTTTCTCAATCATGAATTTTTCAAGCAGACACTGATTTGACCTCTGCAAGGAAAAGTCTGGACTATAGTGTCCTGTTTTAGCTTTCTGATTCATGCAAAACCTTCACAAATCTTGCCATTCTAGTTAGATATCTATTTGGATACTGTGTTGTTGCAGTTCTATGATTGAGTGATGTACAATTCATTTTTATTCAAACTGTAATTTAACATTCTCATGATATTACATGTAATGGTTTGTTTGGAAGTGAACCATATTTTTTAAATAGTTCAGTAAGATAACTTTTTTGAGGCATCCAAATTATACTTATTCTAGGATGTTCATGTGATCAAACCATTTGTTTTATCTTTGAATTTGAACATTAATGAAACAGAACTGTTCCTTGAGTCCATGGAAAAGTGCCTCTTGATTCTATCTGTGACATCCACATACATCTTGGTCTGTGTACCATGTCTGAAAGTCATAATAGACAGGGCACTTGCAAGACATATTACTGCTTAGAAAAAGAACAAGATAACACCTCTTCTATTTCAAACCAAGGAGGATTGGCATTTCAAGACTGATGTCTTCAAGACTGATAAAGGAACTGAAGAATCAAGGCTGCTGTTTAATAAAGGGTGTAGGGTGTGCCATATGGTACAGGGATTTTTCCTCTAATATCTTCCTACCATTTCCTTACATTTGTTAATGATAGGGCTACCCTTGTTAATAGTTGTAGGTGTATAAGAATTCAGATACAACAATATTTGTGATGCTGGGTCATTCACCAAAGATAAATTTAGCTAGATCAGGAAAATCTTGTCTATGCCATGTATATATGGTGTATATATAGAGAGTGGCTGGATAGCGTAGTGGTTAGAACACCGCCTTTGATGCAGGAGACCGGGGTTCAAATCCCGGCTAGTACCTACCTTACCAGTAGGGGTCCTTGGGCAAAGACCCCCTAATGCTTCACCTGCCTACCTCAAATATGAGAGTGACATGAACTAAGAGAGTCATGCTGGCTCGGAGGTCACCCGGATTAACAAGGTCCGCGTCAGATGTTGGGGAACCAGGACAATCTGATGTTAAGTGGGCTACTGGAACAAACCGTACATGGACGAGACAAGAGAACTTGGAAATGATGGAATGCTACTACAACAGCAGACCTAATGAGAGGGGATATATGAAACGTATGAGGGAACTATGGATAGACAGAAGACCTACATCCACACTAACTGAGAAACAACTAGTTAACCGGCGCTTCAACATAGTGAAGAGGAAGCTGCTTTCACAACTTGACATAGACCAACTCCACATTACAACCCAGACTCAAACAGACCTGGAAGAATAAGCAGATGTGCAGCCA
Organism: Liasis olivaceus; assembly: GCA_030867105.1. Lineage (NCBI taxonomy): Eukaryota > Metazoa > Chordata > Lepidosauria > Squamata > Pythonidae > Liasis > Liasis olivaceus. The sequence continues at coordinate 69,548,709 of CM061352.1, forward strand.
ACACCTGAAGCTGGAAGGTCACTGCCACCCCTTCCATTACAGAGCACAGCAGCTGATATGAGGCATAAGATCATGGATAAACTAGCTACAGTCAACCCTCGAGTCCGATTACCAAGGCTCAGTGGAGAAGTACCATCAGATAGTATGCTAGAAGATGCCAACAGAGCCCTACAGACAATCCCTACTACCACCATAACTGAAACCAATGAATTGGTATATGCTACAGCTGCTGTAATCCTGGAAATGCTTGGCTACACGATCAAGAAGAACAGCAGTACATACCCACCCTGGAAAATGAGATTGGAGGCTAAGATCAAGGCAACTCGGAGAGAAGTCAGTCAGCTGGTGGAACTACAGAAGCGTGTGGAGATTAAGGATAAGACTCAGCTACTGAAAAAATACATGGGCCTGATTCCATCTGAAGCCCTAGAGACTGCTAAACAAAGGCACTGGCTACCAGGCTAAGGAGATACACTAGAGAAGCAGAGGCCAAGAAGATAAATGCCCTGTTCTCCAAAGAACCATCCAAAGTGTTCTCCCAACTGCAGTGCAACCACAGAGTAGCAGCTGAGCCACCAGCAGCGGAAACTGAACAGTACTGGAAGAACATATGGGAGAAAGAGAAGACGCATAACACCAGTGCAAAGTGGCTGCAGGACTTGAAAGCAGACCACAGCAATCTCCCAGAACAGGAACCAGTCACCATCACAGGAGCAGACATCCAACAGCGGGTCAAGAACATGAAAAGCTGGACAGCACCTGGCCTGGACATGATCCACACCTACTGGCTAAAGAAACTAACAGCAGTGCATGAACACCTAGCAGCACAGATGAACCAACTGCTAGCAGCAGGCTCCCACCCGGACTGGCTAACACAAGGAAGGACAGTGCTGATCATCAAAGACCCTCACAAAGGAACAGCACCATCCAACTACCGGCCAATAACCTGCCTCCCCACAACATAGAAAGTTCTATCAGGCATCCTAGCTGTCAAGCTACAAGACCATATGGGCCAGTACATGAGCACAGCTCAGAAGGGCATTGGGAACAACACCAGAGGCTCAAAACACCAGTTACTCATAGATAGAGCAGTCACCCGAGATTCAAGGTCTAGGCAGACCAATCTGAGCACAGCCTGGATTGACTACAGGAAAGCCTATGACTCAATGCCGCACAAATGGATCTGTGAATGCCTGGCGCTATACAAAGTCAACAGGACACTAAGGACCTTCCTCAAGAACTCAATGGGACTGTGGAAGACAACACTGGAAGTGAACTCAAGACAGCTCGCACAAGTGGCCATCAAGTGCGGCATATACCAAGGTGATGCACTGTCCCCACTGCTGTTCTGCATAGGCTTAAACCCCCTCAGCCATATAATCACAAGGTCTGGATATGGGTACAAGTTCAAGAGTGGAATCACCATCAGCCACCTCCTCTACATGGATGACATCAAGCTGTATGCTAAGAGTGAACGAGACATCGACTGACTGATCCACCTGACACGGATCTACAGCGAGGACATTGGGATGTCATTCGGACTGGAGAAGTGTGGCAGGATGATAGTAAAGAGAGGGAAGGTAGTTAAGACCGATGGAGTGGAATTATCAGTGGGCCACATAGCAGACATAGAGACCAGCTATAAATACCTTGGTGTCCCACAGTCACATGGGAGGAGGAGGCAAGAAAGACAGCAACATCCAAGTACCACCAAAGGATAAGACAGGTCCTGAAGAGCCAGCTCAATGGGAAGAACAAGATCCATGCCATCACCATGTATGCCCTGCCAGTCATCAGATACCCTGCCGGTATAGTGAGCTGGCCAAAGGAAAACATGGAGGCTGCTGATGTGAAGATCCGGAAGCTCCTCACAATGTATGGAGGTTTCCATCCCAAGTCCAACACCCAGACACTGTACACCAGCCGCAAAGAGGGCGGGTGTGGTCTGATGAGTGTCAAAGCCACTGTCCTGGATGAAACCCGAAGTATCCAGGAGTACATCAGTAAGATTGCACCCAAAGATGAGCTGCTGAGAGAATGCCTCAGGCAGCAGCAGACAAGGCACTAGGTTCAAGCAGAGGAAGTGCCATGGCAAGACAAGCCCCTGCATGGGATGTACTATCGACAGATAGCTGAGGAGGCTGACATTGGGAAATCCTATCAGTTGCTGGAAAGGGCTGGAATAAAAGACAGCACTGAGGCACTGATCATAGCAGCACAAGAACAGGCACTAAGCACCAGATCCATAGAAGCAGGGGTCTACCACACTAGACAGGATCCAAGGTGCAGATTGTGCAAAGAGGCCTCAGAGACAGTCCAACACATAGTGGCAGGGTGTAAGATGCAGGCAGGAACAGGATACACTGAACGGCACAACCAAGTAGCTGGCATTGTGTACAGGAACATCTGCACAGTTTATGGGCTAGACCCCCCCAAGTCCAGATGGGAGATTCCACAGAAGGTCATGGAGAATAACAGGGCTAAGATCCTGTGGGACTTCTAGATCCAGACAGACAGGCAGGTACTGGGTAATCAACCAGACATCGTGGTAGTAGACAAAGACCAGAAGACAGCTGTAGTGATAGATGTAGCAGTGCCAAGTGACAGCAACATCAGGAAGAAGGAGCATGAGAAGCTGGAGAAGTACCAGGGCCTGAAGGAGGAAATCGAGAGGATGTGGAAAGTCAAGGCCAAAGTGGTCCCAGTGGTGGTAGGAGCACTCGGGGCCGTGACTCCTAAGCTGGGAGAGTGGCTCCAACAGATCCCAGGAACAACATCAGAGCTCTCTGTGCAGAAGAGTGCAGTGCTAGGAACAGCTAAGATACTACGCAGAACCCTCAAACTCCCAGGCCTCTGGTAGAGGACCCGAGATTGAGGAAGACACACACCACCCATAGGGGTGAGAGGGGATTTTTTTTTTTTATAGTATGTGTGTGTGTATGCCATATCTATCATCTGTATCTGTATCTTTATCTGTATTATATATATATATATATATATATATATATATATATATATATATATGCCTGAATACACACACACACACACACACACACAGATATACATACAACGAGATACATACAATGGATGGATGGATAGATGATAATTTAACTTTAATATACACACACACACACCAACCATATTAAAGTTAAATTATCATGTTATATGTAATGCATCTGTAAAGTATCACTATTATTCCACATCCAATAGCTGCAGATTCTCATAATTTTACTTGACCCCTGAATATATCTACATATTTAGTGTGTATGTGTGTATGTAAATACATACACATTATATATAGAATATATATTAACTCTAGTAGTAGAAAAGTGTTTCTGGCCCTAATGGATTTTTAATATCATTTATAGCTAAGCATTTTTATGAAGAACTTTTGTTCCTAGCTATATTGTGACATAAAAAACTCCATACTTAAATGGTGGGTATACCACTTTTCTCTCTATGTAAATGAATGAAATGATTTCCTACCTTCACTTCTACTATGGGGGGGGGGGGGGACTCCCTTAGCAAATGTACAGTTGAGGATAGATAGTAATCTAGTCCCTGCCCCCAGCGCCTTAGCATTCATGTGTGAGAGAGTTTTTTATCACTCCATGTAGCCATTTTGGGGAAAGAGAATCATTCTTCCCAATGCAAGTTGGTTTGAAAACAGTTTTCTGAAACATATACCATCTAGACCTACTGCTGTGTTTTGCTTGCTAATCTAATAGAAGAAATTCTAATGATAAAAGCTTAGAATTTATCACTGTTAAAAAGAATGTCCAGTTTGATTCATGCTGTTATCTTTTATAAACAGATTTTGAAATATGAAGAGACTGTAACTAATGTGGAAAAAAATGAAATCTGGAATGTCTAGTATATGTGTGTGGGGGAGTGTTGTTATGCATAATACACAGTTGACCACAGTGATTTTCTGACCTGATCATTCATTTAAGCAGCTGTATGATTTGTTTATCAAGATAAACATAAAATCATTCTAGTGTGGAAATAGAAAAAAGGTAAACTTTAGCGTGATTTAAAGCTAAGTAGTGAAACATCATAAGCATCAGGAATTGCATTAGGAAGCAGTTACCTTAGTCCCTGGATTATACCCTTGCACAAATGTCAGAAACATGTGGCTGGTTTGAATGAAGGGCAATAATAGCTACATTTAATCAAACACTAAAACCAAATGATAAATATTAAATGTGTCCTTTAAAAATGTTAATCTTCCTTTTAGGCTTTGTTTTTACATGACATTTTAAATTACCTTCTGACAGATAAATTCTATATGCCCCAGACACTGAAGAAAGCCCATTTGTTTGGTAGGGGAGGAAGAAATCTGACAATGGCTTTCATTATGTTTTACATTTTAATGCACACAGCCAGCATAGAGCTGAAGCAAGCTGTTTCCCAGAGATTTGCGATGTGGCATATAGTATGCCCTTACCTCCAAAAGCAAGGTATATGCGCACATACAAGCCATTCTTTATGAACAACATGATTGCTATTTGCCTATTTCAAATAGAATCCAAATGTGCCAAGCACAGCAAGAATATTGAGAGCAAAGGATGCTTAAATATTCTAGCCGTGCTCACCACAAGGGGGGAAAATGAAGCATTGAAGTGACAGAGCAGTGTTCTGTAGAGCAACATGATGTGTCTGCTTTAAATGGGGAATAATGGATTTAAGTTTAGTGCAGAACTAAAGGGTTCAATTACTATTCATGAATTCTGAAATGTTCTGCTTCAGAAACACTTTTTGCATGAAATGCTCATCAGAATCAATGTGGAAATTACAAGAAAGTAAACCTTTTTTTCCCCCTTTCACCCAATACAGTTCTTAACTAGACTCTCTCTCTCTCTCTCTCTCTCCCCCCCAGTGTGTGTGTGTGTGTGTGTGTGTGTGTTCATTCATATTCAGTGGAATTCCTAAGTCGTTAAAGCTACCCACAATAAATAAAAACACTGGATTGTGATGGCTGACATACGCAAAGTACCCCTGCTAGCTCCATTTGGAAATCATGACTTTCTTCTCACTAAGCAAACTACCATTTGTCTTAAGGTAGCCACAATAAATAAAAACACTGGATTGTGATGGCTGACATACGCAAAGTACCCCTGCTAGCTCCATTTGGAAATCATGACTTTCTTCTCACTAAGCAAACTACCATTTGTCTTAAGGTAGCCATACTTTGGAGGAGTCGTTGCCATGGGGACAGAAGGTAATCTTTTTGTTAGCAGATACATTAATTTGTCACTCTTTAAAGGGATCTGTATAACAGAATTGCTCTGAAGGAGCCCCAGAGATATTTTGTTTCATGTTCCAGGAACATTATTCACCATGAAACCAACCATGACACTCATCTGTCCATATGTCAGCATTTCATTTGGACTACATAGTATAATTCTGTAGTTCCAGGCCTAGAAAATATTGTCAGGGGTTTGCATGATAGAAACTGAATGTCAAACACATTTCTTCAGAAGTTAATTTACATCAATTGTGATTTATTTTGATCACTTAAATTTGACTGACATTTTGAAGCTGTAATTTTGTACACTATTATTTAAATATTAATATATGCATGTATACTCTCACAACTAAATATACAAACAAAGATTTAATTATCGAAATAGTAAAAATGTATGCTAGGTGACATTAAAAGTAATTTTATTTAACTTTTTTTTACCATTTGAATGTTTTGCACCATATCTATCTGACTGTCCATCCATCCATCCATCCATCTATCCATATACAATCTATCAAATCTAGATTAAGTGTTCCAGTTTAGAGAACTGCATGGGGCCCATACAGAAACTTCAGGAATTTCAACTGCAAAATTCTTTTGAATTTTCCCAGTGGTTTTTCTGATAATTTAGTAGTTACTATATTATTAGCTATTGCAAAGATTATCACTATTTTGTTTTACTACAGAGTGAAACTGAAGTAGAAACTGCACTTATTGGGAGGTGTTGCAGAAGTTCTAAGTCTACACTGATACTATTTCTACCATAATTCCCACGGAAAAAGAGGTATCAATTTTAATTGAGCAAGAAGTTCGCATGATCAATAATTTATAGTCAAACACTTCAAACAGAAATTGTATATATAAATAAGTTTCCAACCCCCCCCCCCAACAATGCAGGTGAAGCATGTAAAACTCACCAAGATTACTTGGACTTCTAATAATAATTTTGCATAGATGTACCTGTATAAAGAAAAGTTTACCAAATGTCTCATGTTTTTCCAGCTTTTTGTTTCATAAGACACATCCCACACAAGCAGCAACTTCTTAATTTTTCTTTGGGCCTTAGTTGGCATAAATAATGTTTATGAAAATAATGGTCTACAGCAAATTATTTTAAAATGTGTATCTCATAAATATCACAACTTTAATTAAACCTTTCCAGATTCAACAATTCAATTTACTTAGTCCAATTGTTTTCAAAAGGATGTATCTGCTTACATGCTTTTTAGGGTCAGCTGGTAAAACTAGAAAACAGGATGATGGTCTAGATGGACATTTGGGCAAATCCATACCAGTTCCTCTTCTGAGACACAAATACAACCCAATAATAAAACATCAGCACAATGTCATATACATTCTTGTACAGATCTACTATTCTAAAGATGTTTGCTCATAAATGATTCCACATATTCATAAAATTTCTTGCTACAGGATTCAATTTCATTGCTCTTTAAAATGAAACTTTACAAGGGTCTTCCCAGCCTGATATTTCTAAGATAACTTTTGATTTCAGCTCCCCAAATCCTAAAGCCCTGTTAAGCAGACATTCTGGAAACTGTGGTACTAAGTCACTTAAAAAGAACAAGATCCCTTTGCAGTTTTGTTTTTTATAGTTTAGCCCTAACTTGAAGTCTTGGAAATATAGGGTAAAGTAAATTTCAGGCTACAGATCATAATTTTATGATATAAACATCCTTTATTTTATCAGACCAATTAATTTAGCCTAGTCCTGTCTAGGTCTCAGACAATGGTGCTCCAAATCTTTGACAGGAAGAAGGTCTATTTTTTTATGTTAACAGGAAATAGAGAGAACATGGGATTTTCTACATGCAAACCTATAAAATCATCATCTTTATCATCATCATCATCATCATCATCATCATCATCATCATCATCATCCCAAGCCTTAAGAATATATAGCCAAGATATTTCAATGGAGTTTAGACTGAACAGATGTGCCACCCTTATTATCAACAGGGGAAGAGTAGTGAAAACTAAAGAAATCAAGATGTCCTATGGAAATAACATCAAGAGTCTGGATGAAGAAGATCACTACAGATACAGATACAGATACAGATCCTTTAAGCTGACAACATCAATCACATTGAAGTCAAGAAGAAATTTAGTAGTCAATACATCATGAGAGTAAAGAAGATCTTAAAATCCAAAGTCAATGGAGGAAATACCATCAAGGCAATTAACACCTGGGCAATTCCAGTCATTAGATACACAGCTGGAATAGTGGACTGGACTCAAGCAGAACTAGAAGCCTGGATAGGAAGACCAGAAAAATAATAATGAATCATGTCCTTCATCCACGCAGCAATGTTGACAGACTCTACTTACCAAGGATCATAGGTGGGCATGGAATTATTATATAGGTGGGCATGGGTAGTAAATGTCGCCTCTTCAGAAAAGCCAAAGAAACAGTGGTCATCTAGTTAGCTGCTGCAAGAAGATCACACAGACTGACCACAAACAACACCATGACAAACTAGCAACAATGGTGCATTGGAATATCTGCAAGAAATACCATTTGCCTGCAAGCAAGAACTGTTGGGATCACAAAACAGACAAAGTAATAGAAAATGAAAAAGCTAAAGCACTCTGGGACTTTAGAATTCAAGCAGACAAGCACCTGCCACACAACATCCCAGACTTGACAATTGTTGATAAGAAAGACAAAAAAGTCTGGGTAGTGGACATTGCATACCTGTAGACAGCAGAATAGAAGAGAAAGAACTGGGAAAAAACACAAAATACAAAGACCTGTAAATAAAAATAGAACGATTGTGGCAAAAGAAAGCAATGATAGTAGCAATAGTAATAGGTGCCTTGGGTGCCATCTCAAAACATCTGGAGCACCACTTGAAGACCATCGGCATTGACAAAATCACCCTCAGTCAATTGCAAATGGCAGCTTTACTTGGAACAGTTTATATCCTATGACAATACCTTTAACATCACGAAACAACAACATCTGTCAAACCCAGGTCCTTGGGAAGTATTCGATGTGGTTTTAACCAGGTGATTATGTTTCTTGAATCATGAATTTGTACATTATAAGCATTATTGTTGGTCACACAATCAGCCAGATGTTTAGACTGGATTTGGCATTTTTATCCACCTATCGAGTCATATGTATCTTTGGGAAGAGGTTATTCTAGAGGGCAGAGACCATGACAGAGAAGGCACACTTCCTTGGTCCCACAGAATGACCATGTTTAATAGAAATGACCTATTAAACACCCACTTTGTCTGAGAATACCAGATAGGCAGAAACAACTAGAGGCAGGTAGTCTCTCAAATAAGCAGGCTACAGAATCATGTTTTCTATCAGTAAATTGTGCTCCTTCTCCTGTTATGAAAATGAAGGAACCCACAACAGAACTATTAATCATTAACTTGATATATGCATTGCTATGTTCTTTAAAAAAAAAAATGAGAGAGATAAAGACACAGATACTTTTTTTTTTTTTCCCCTATCATGATCAAATGCTCAGCTAGCAAGATAAATTCTTGGGTTCTTCTTCAGCTTTATTTGTAACTTACCAATAGAGAACAACAAATGATAGGAAATGTGACTGATTTATATAATTCTTGGAAAACGGTAATCGTATTTGGGAAGCATTTATTTTGGAGTTTGCACATATATGTATACTATATTAATCAGATCTTCTTTTTCATTTCCAATATTACACATTTTAAATAGCACAGGCAATGGTATTTCCAAAGAAAAAATGGCCAGCCTTCCCTTTCCTCCCCCTGCCTTTTTTGAATTTCATTAGTAATTGATACATTTGTGAAAGTAATTTCTGAAGCTTTAGAAAATAAGAATAAGAATCTTTTATTCCCACAGTCAACCCCTCAAAATAGCATAGTTTTATCATCACTGTGTGCCATCTGGAGTGTACTGGCTGAACTACAGTTTCAAAATGAGGTACAAGGGATAATGTCATTTTATGCCTTTCAAACAAGAATTATATTACTTGTACTAGTATTAGTCTTATTTGAAAAAGTGACAGTGACCTTGAAAATTCCACTATTGTGCCTGTATAATCCAAGAAAAAGAAAATACTTGTTAGACCAATGCATTTAGTATAACATAACTTGAATATTCTTTTTTTAAAATTTAAATAAATAAATAAACCAATTACAAATAATATTCTTGGAAAGTTTGTATTATCATGGTAAGGGACTTTTCACAGACTTTAATTCAGAAGAGGAATAATGACAAAGAGGAACAAGTAGTCTTCAGCAACAGTACACTAAGTGGAAAATGTATTATTAGCTCTTATGAATTGTGCTGCCACCCAAATATATAATTGTGGTACACTGCAACTTTAATTTTGGCTAAAACTCATTAATGAACTATTGTGTCACCAACTTCCTAGGCTGCAAGGAAACACATATCCTTTGGATCTCTCATACTAGAAATTTTCAGTGGGTGTGGTAAAACCATGTCAGACTCACAGTTTTTGAAATAAGGAACAATGCTATCATTCCTGTGAGATGCTTAAAACAGTAAGATGTTTACAATAGCTTTATGATAGCTCCCTCCCTGGCTTGAGGCATCTTCCCCCTTCTCCCAAGTTGAAGTGTGCCTTCAGTGTTTTAATCACTAAATGCAGGATTTATTCGATTCATGAAGTAATATCATTTGTTTTCTGGAGATATATTTTTGATATGCAGAAATTTCCCAACTTTAATGAAAATTTTCTACTCAGTGCCATGACTTGCTTCTTTTCTCTAGGGTTTTGTGGAAGTGCAGAGGCACAAGCCCAATGGGGGTGCCGGGTGAGCCTTGCCACAAGTAGAGAGCTGTTCTGTGACAACTACAGATCAATGTAAAGCAAATGGAATGTAGTAAGTGCTTCATGAAGATAATTCTACAGCGACATGTTGCAGGAATAAGAATATTGTGCATTAGCTTAATTTGTAAGTGCTTATGATGATTAATTTGACTTAGTACTAATATCCAAAATGTTTACCTTATAAGGAAAGGCTACATTATTTGATATAGGAATGCTGTGGTTATCTAATCAAGTCAATTCCTACAAACTCAATATTACAGGTGAAACTCGAAAAATTAGAATATCGTGCAAATGTTCATTTATGCCAGTATGGCAACTCAAAAGGTGAAACCAATATATGAGATAGACGCATTACATGCAAAGCGAGATATGTCAAGCCTTACTTTGGTATAATTGTGATGATTATGGCGTACAGCTTATGAAAACCCCAAATTCACAATCTCAGAAAATTAGAATAGTGTGAAAAGGTTCAATATTCTAGGCTCAAAGTGTCCCACTCTAAGCAGCTAATGAATCCATAACACCTGCAAAGGGTTCCTGAGTCTTTCAATGGTCTCTCAGGCTGGTTCAGTAGGAATCACAAGCATGGGAAAGACTGCTGACCTGACAGTTGTGCAGAAAACCATCATTGACACCCTCCATAAGGAGGGAAAGCCCCAAAAGGTAATTGCAAAAGAAGTTGGATGTTCCCAAAGTGCTGTATCAAAGCACATCAATAGAAGGTTATGTGGAAGGGAAAGGTGTGGTAGAAAAAGGTGCACAAGCAGCAGGGATGACCACAGCCTGGAGAGGATTGTCAGGAAAAGGTCATTCAAAAGTGCTGGGGACTTTCACAAGGAGTGGACTGAGGCTGGAGTTAGTGCATCAAGAGCCACCACACACAGACGGATCCTGGACACGGGCTTCAAATGTCATATTCCTCTTGTCAAGCCGCTCCTGAACAACAAACATCAGAAGCGTCTTACCTGGGCTACAGAAAAAAAAAAAAAAAAAGAACTGGTCTGTTGCCCAGTGGTCCAAAGTCCTCTTTTCTGATGAGAGCAACTTTTGCATCTCATTTGGGAACCAAGGACCCAGAGTCTGGAGGAAGAATGGAGAGGCACACAATGCACGATGCTTGAAGTCCAGTGTGAAGTTTCCACAGTCTGTGTTGATTTGGGGAGCCATGTCATCTGCTGGTGTTGGTCCACTGTGCTTCATTAAGTCCAGGGTCAACGCAGCCATCTACCAGGAGATTTTGGAGCACTTCATGCTTCCTTCCGCAGACGAGCTTTATGGGGATGCTGACTTCATTTTCCAGCAGGACTTGGCACCTGCCCACACTGCCAAAAGTACCAAAACCTGGTTCAATGACCATGGGATTATTGTGGTTGATTGGCCAGCAAACTCCCCTGACCTGAACCCCATAGAGAATCTATGGGGCATTGCCAAGAGAAAGATGAGGGACATGAGACCGAACAATGCAGCGGAGCTGAAGGCCGCTATTGAAGCATCCTGGTCTTCCATAACACCTCAGCAGTGCCACAGGCTGATAGCATCCATGCCATGCTGCATTGCGGCAGTCATTGCTGCAAAAGGGGCCCAAACCAAGTACTGAGTACATATGCATGCTTATACTTTGCAGAGGTCCGATATTGTTCTATTTCCAATCCTTGTCTTATTGATGTCATGTAATATTCTAATTTTCTGAGATTGTGAATTTGGGGTTTTCATAAGCTGTACGCCATAATCATCACAATTATACCAAAGTAAGGCTTGACATATCTCGCTTTGCATGGAATGAGTCTATCTCATATATTGGTTTCACCTTTTGAGTTGCCATACTGACATAAATGAACATTTGCACGATATTCTAATTTTTCAAGTTTCACCTGTATAGTTTACTAACATTGTAAATTTTGTTGAACTGTCCTTAACTCTTCATATACCCTATTTGCTTCCTATCATAAAGGAACAATAATGTTAAAGGATTTTACAAAAAATAATCAGGAAGGTTATTAAATTCTTGGCCAGTAAAAAGGGGAAATGGATCTGATGAAGTTATGCATTCTTTTGGAAGCATCTGAATGCATATAAAGTAGGGACAGTAAGAATTCCCTGATGATTTTTTGGAGGGATAGGGCAGGGGGCAGATTGGTATGATTATGACAAAATGGAAAATTTGAGATTAATGAGGCCAGATGAAACTGCCTTTCTGTAATTTTATCTTTTCAAGGAAATTGATTATCTGGAAAGTGAACAGATTTATCCATCAAGAGATATTTATTAATGTGTTTGTTTGTTTGTTTGTTTGTCTTATATTGTGCCTTTTCTAGGAGCTTGAGGCACAATACAAAATATTTCCATTTTTCCCCCCACAGCAACCACCTTGTGAGGTTGTTTGGGCTGAAAGACAGTCTAAAGTCACTTAGGAGATCTGATGGCTGAGGGTGGACTAGAACCTGAACCCTCCCCCCCCACCCCAGTGCCAGGAAAACACATTTTTACTTTTATTTCAATTTCTAATCTGCCATTTAATATAGCAACACTCCCAAAGTGGCTTATGAACATTATAAACAAATGGATATAAAAATACAATAAACATTTTAAAGCAACACATTTTAGGATCTTTCCTACAGGAAAGTTGGTGGTAACAGCCTTGTCATGGAGCGATGAGGCAGTAGAGGAGAAGAAGTAAGAAAGGGTACACCTGGGTAGGCCTCTGGGGTGATTATCACCAGCCTTCCTCCAGGAACACAGAATATACATACCTTTTTGAGATAATTGCAGTATAATTCTAAATGGAATTGCAGATAACTGCTTGATAGAGTGAGCTATGTTTTAGTTCTCAGTCTCTGCCAGTTTATTAGTCAATGTGGCTTTTGCCTTACTACTATCTTAGTCTTTTTGTTTTGTTTTGTTTTGTTGTTGTTTGATTTTTCTGCTTATTTTAGTGAGTCTGGGATATGTATGGGCAGTGGGGGAGGAAGTTGTATCAATTCCAAATTCATATAAAGGAGAACTTTGTTTCTGGCATTCCTCCAGCAAATGAGAATGCTTCCCATTCCAACCCTATCCCAGAACCCTCTGCTTTGGAGCATATTTCTGGTTGTCACCACACAGACCGTATAGTTAGAGTTCATGTGTTGTCCATCACTGGCATCAAGGCACTTCTGGCCCATACGCATGCCTAGAAAGGCTAATTTTGTTTGTCTTCCTCTTTTCCTTGATGCATTTCTGTAAGAAAAGGTTGGCATTCTTAGGAGGGTTTCTCGCTGGCTTTCTGGCTAAGTCAAATATTTCCATTGTGGAATTTTAGACCACATCCTCAGGCCAAGCAAAGAGTCTTAGAGTGGAAAAGACATTCTATATATGATAGAAGTGTTATCTACATTCCAGTCTAGAAAAAGCAAAAAAAAAAAAAAAAAATCCATTACCATAAAAAGGCAAGAGAATGGACTTACCCTGGAAGGTTGAGAGATGAAGGAGGGAGGGAGAGGGTTAATAATGATGATACAGATAAATAACAGCTGGAAAAAGAGGGAGGGACACAGTGTGTTCCAGTTTGCTACAACCAGAAGATGGGAATGAGAAATCCATATGGCACCTCCATCTCCTAGGCAGGAAGGTATGAGGGAAAAGAGCAGGTAAATGGGAAGGTAGAAACTGGATCAGACCAGCTATTGTCTATTATGTAAATTTACTACAGGTGCCTTCCACATTCCAGTCTGAGAAAAGAGTAGCAAAAAATTGGAAAATGAAGCCTAAGATTTAAACTCTGTGGGATGACCACAGAGAACGAATCAGACAGGGGAAGGAGAATATAGGGATGATGGAGATGAAGATGGATGAAGATGAAGATGAAGATAATGGCTAGATTCCTGTGTTCTGTAGTAGTTCATCTTCTACATAGATATGACTTCTTATAGTTCCATATAGCTTTTATCCAACCATCCTGATACGATGTATGTATGTATGTATGTATGAATTCATTTTAAGTACAGGTTAGCAGTTCCCTACTTTCAATATCTGAAACTGTGGTACAAAGCCATTCTCTCTCTCTCTCTCTTGCTATATATATATTCTCCCACAGAATATATATATATATATATATATATATATATATATATATATATATATAATCAAGTCATTGAATTAATTTATAGACTGCCATAAAAATATGATCTGTGTGGGAGGTCATGCATTAAAGTAAAACCTTTTCTCTACTGCAGCTTTTACAGATCAACTTGCACGCTTTTAGTGTTCATAATTTATACCATCTTTAAATATGAACTACAAAGGTTTTAGCTAAATACGAAAATATATAATAGACAAGCTTTTCTACCATGAGGCTGGGTAAGGGGTTTCTTAGTGTTTTAGATTTATAAACATTTAAACATTATGATTAACATTCTCTCTGTCTCACACACAGAATAAATATGGGATTCTTAGGTTGGATTCATAGATGTTAGTCCATTAATGGAAGGGTTTCCAGTGAAAGACCTTTGCATGAGGAAAGAAAACTACAATGAATCTATTCCACCAGTTTTTCTGTTAAGTTTACATTCCACATGAAGATAGGCATGCCACTGCTTTGTGTGGTAAGGGAAAGGTTAAAGTCTACTCCCAACAAATCATTTATCTTCCCATCTGCTTCCTTAATTCTGGTATTGTTATTTCATCATTACCAAGTTTGAGCTAACCACAGAACACTCATACCTTCAGCTATCTTATTTCACTGCTGATTTCTTAACAATGTTCAAACCTCTTCAACCACTGTCATGTAATATGAGAGCAAACAAAATATTCAGGATGGGGACCTTGCAGGATTCCCAAATGCTATCAACTTTAACTCACTATTCCCCCATGGTCCTATACAGGCAATAATCAAACACAGAACTGAGTGTATACAGGCAACCCTTGTTTAGTGACTTTCTCGTTTAGCAACCATTCACAGTTACACTGGTATTGAAAAAGTAATTTTATGACCAATTCTTATATTTATGACCTTTCTAGATCTGTAAAGCAAAGGAAAGTGAAGTAAGATTGCAAGTACAGTTGCAGTTTCACTTAGCAACCACTTCACTTAACAACTGAGTTGCCAGTCCAAACTGTGATCATTAAACAAGGGCTATCTGTAGTGAGGATATTCACAGTTAACTGAGTTGCCTGGTTTTTTATATTATTTCATTCTTATAGCATCTCAGATCATCTGAGGCATCTTCCCAACTATATCCTCATGTTTCAGATTTTTAACTTCTTTGCTTTCTGAACCTGAAGATAGCATAGGTGTCCACATATTATTTCCTACAGGAACAGTGGGGCAAATGGAAAAGCAACAAATGCCACATTTTCTGCCCAATCTCTTTGTGGACTCCCTAGCCCTGTGGCATTCTCTTTCAGTGTCCCAGCTAAATCTGCTGCCTCACCAAGTAAAATAGACCTCTAATAAGAGACCAGGTTTTACCAATGTGGCCAGCTTAACTGGTACCTCACTGAAGCCAGTGAGGATGCCCTTCTCAGGAGCCTAACTTTCCAACATTTGTGCCTACTCTCCCACCATTCTATTAAATCTGCAATTAGAAGCAACAAAGCTTTACTACCCTCAAGGGCAACTCAATCTTCATTCCCCTGCCAGCCTTCCCCGACAACCAAAAGCAAATGGAAAAGTAAGTTTTGGGCAAAGGCAGAAAATGGGTTAATCCAGTAATCAGGTTAATCAGATTGTGGGGATGCAGCCAATGACTTTTGAATTTACAGTGTTTAAAGTATCTTTGAATTTTATATAATACATAAACACAGTATATTTTAGAAGGTAATAGTTCATTACTACTGCATCTGATTTTAAAAAAAAATGGTAAAATTTAAATGAAATGTACATAGGTTTTTTAAAGGTGTGACAAATTGCAAAGAAAATGACTAAAATAATTCAATCTGATGGTTAACTGGATTACTCAGAATCTAATCATCCAGCTTTCAGTTTTTGTTGCTTATATTATTCTGTATAAGACTTCTTATACAGCATTTTATCAACTGTTTAATGGGCATTGGCTACATGATTACTAGTTCAACTTATATAGAACCAAATGTTCAATCATGTAACCGAGTTAGCCTAATAAATAAAATTGAACCTAGGAATTCCAACATAATTAAAGTTGTTGAATTTTTTATTGTCCTATGAAATGGCATCAGTCTTTATTTTCTCTAATCTGTTTTTGTTTTGTTTTTTAGTTCCCACTGGAGATTTTATCGAAGTGGAAGACATTCACAAAGGCTTTGCCCATTCATTTATCTGTCACAATTACTCTCCTATGTTATCTTCTTCTCTTACCCCATTATCTATGAATATAATCAATCAACCTTGTTATTTGAACACTGATACTGCAAAAACATTCCTCAAGATGGCAGCAACACACTACCAGCAATATGCAGAATATATTTATGCTGCCTTTTCCTCATATGAGTTTGATGTCACACTTCATTGGTATGCCCAGTCTTCATTTGATTATAGAATTATACCAGCATCTGGAATATAGCAACTTATACACATGAAAGGCCAAAACAATGTCCCTTGTGATCACCATTAAAAAAAGAAAAAATCAACAATACATTTTAAATAAAATCAGTTGCATCAGTTTGTACCTTGATGAGTTCATTAAGATGAATGCTATATCATATAAACAATTTGATTAAAAATTAACCATAAAGGAACTTTATATAAATAAATAAATAAATACCCTTATTCCTACAGGCTATACAAATGAATAAGAATTTTGCAAATCCTTGCAGATGCAGGAAATAATGGACATAGTATGAAAACAAATGATATGCTTATATATTACAGCGTCACTTCTCATGGCCCTAGTCAATCAGTAGTTCTAGAAAGTAGCTATGTTAAATGGTTCTGGCCAAGTAGAATGCCAAGTATAAATTGTAAACTTTCCATATTTATGAAGGAATCTAAAAGAAACATACAATCTATAAGTCCTATTGTATTCTCTAAGGCTAGGAAGCTGAAATGACACATGCTTGTAGAAACAGCAGAATCCTGCAGAGTGAATTTGTCAGACATCATTGATCTCAAAGCCTAGGCCATGGGCAATAAGGACTGACTTCTAACAACCAGAAATAAGTCAGCTATTCATTCAAATATATCAGATTCATTTCTAATTAAAAGGAACAATGTGTGGACAGTTAGAAAATAAAATAAATTATTTTCAAACATTATCAATCAGATACTCTCTAAATCTCTAACATAATATTTACTTACCACTTTACTAGTTGGGTCCATTCTGTTTTTGGTTTACCTCTTGAATTGATATTTGAATTGATCAAATCACTGCTTTCATTCATCTCTCTGATACATTTTTTTTCCCCCTGAGTGGCTATGGACTTGGGTTATAGATTCTGTCCTATGTATTCGCCTATATAATACCCGTCACATTTTCACTGTAAGGGTTCACAAAGGATTTGAAGAAAAATGAAGCAAAGTATGAGAGAACATACACATGTGAAAACATACCTATGAAATATGGAGTAGAAGAGAATGCACACCTGCTTATCTATGGATAAGGGTACATGGCAATATGGTAGCATGGTATGTATTTTCCCCCAGAGTCATTGGACATTCTAGAAGAAAGAAATATGTCCTGTTAATGTTATATTAGAATGCATATGTCCATGTGCTTTAGTTAAACTAAGCACTTCTATACATCCATGAAATGTAATGTTATATAGCACCAATTATCATCAAGAACTCACATATCTGCCATACTAAAGCTCAAAGAAGTGTGTTATGCCACAGGTGATAGCGGGACAGCCTGCAAATATGCAGGTTAGGTGTTATATTTGAATGAATAAGCAGTTGCAGACCATGAATGGCAGTGTCAACAGGATGTGGTGAACTGTGAAGGAGAACACAGTTCTATGAAATGCCATAGAAATTGATAGATATCACTGTGACAGGACAAGTATGGACTGCCTTTAAAGTCCAGCCTTTTTTCCATGTCTGCAAGCAGTGGTGCAGTAGGTACTGGTGTAGGGCAAAAATGAAATAAATTGAATGATAGCCACAGGAAACATTTCAGCAACTCTATCAGGTATGGCACCATGAGGAAGGAAGTCTCATAGAAAGAAGCTAAACAAGAATGTTATATTGACAAAAGATAAGACTCCCAGTTCTCTAAGTAAATACTTGATTCCTGGAGAAGAACAGAGAACTTTATTAAGTAGTCCAAGGCTGTATGTGGTGACTGGATCAAAGCCTTCTGGAAATCTAGTTGCTGATGCAGTCTAACCCAAACAAAGCTTGAAACTTATTGAAAAGACTTAGGATAGGTATATGGATCATCTGCAGTATGCACCAGAAAAAGCTGGATATGGCATGGATAAGAACTGAAATTATAGAAATGGACAGGAATGGGACATTTACAACCAGACAATTTCCAAATATTTTATACTGGAAATTAAATCCACAGAAATAATGTAATGGCAGTTATTGTTTCAAACCATATTGCTGTATATGCAATGAGATACAAGCATTTCAGTGACAGAATAATTTTTACTGGGATTCAAGAATGGTCACTCAGTGTCACAATTATACAGGTGTATGTACAAATGAAGGATGCTGAAGAAGAAGTGGTTCATGAATTCTATGGAAGTTACAAGAGATCAACACCAAAGAAGGATATTCTAATAATTAATAGAGATTTTAATGCAAAGGTTGGAGAGGAATCTGCTCTGAAAACTCTTAGGAAATTTGGACTAGGAAGTCACAATGATGCAGGACAATGTCTAATGGAGTTCTATAAAGAAAATGGGCTGTTCATTCCTAACACATTATTTCAGCAACACAAAAGTTAGCTATATACCTGGAAGTCTCCAAATGGACAATGTCATAATCAAATAGATTACATCTTATGTAGCAAGACATGGAAAAGTTTTCTGCTGAATTGTAGACACTGCCAAGTGCTGATTGTGGATGAGATGATCAACTACTAATCACAGGGATATGTAACAGACATAAAAAGGCTAGAGTGGATCCAATCCCAGTGAGATATAACCTCAAACCTATTTCTGAAGAATATAAGATTGAGTTAGAAACTGATTCAAAATACTGGACCTTGTGGATAAAGTTGCTTTTATTAAGGTACAACAAATACCATCTTGAGATTTTCCCCCTTCCCCTAATAACCACATTTAAAATGTTGTCTGTGCTGATGACACTACCCTGAAAATGCAAAGGATCTGAAAGCTCTAGTAATAAAAGTCAAGGAACACAGTGAAAAAAAATGGAACTAAAATTAAAATAAAATGATCAAACTAATGACAACAGGTATAACAACCAGCCTTGAAACTGACAATGAAGATAGCAAAACAGTGGATAGCTTCTGCCTTTTAGGATCAACCATTAAACAATAAAGGGACAAGCAGTCAAGAAATACACCACAGACTAGCACTTGGTAAAGCAGCCATGAAGGCCTTGGAAAAGATATTCAAATACTGTGATGTGTCTGTACTTACAAAGATCAGAACTGTGCAAGTCATGGTATCCTCTATCAACTCTATGGAAGCGAAAGTTGGACTTTGAGGAAGTAAGATATGAAGAGTATTGACACTTTTGAACTTTGGTGCTGGAGAAGATTCCTGAGAATACAGTGGACAGCCAAGAAAATGAACCAATGGATCATTGAACAAATCAACCCAGAATTCTCACTAATGACTAGGCTCAAATTACCAATAGAAGAGAATTTATATAGCTCAGGATTGAACTGTGGAGTCCTTGGGGTTCTCTGAGCTTAGTTGTTTTCTTGCAAACTTTTCGTTACCCAGCTAGGTAATATCTTCAGTGCTAGGATGGAGTGGGGTTTGCTTTCTGTTTATATACAGTGGCATGCCCTGCCAGTGTTGGGCTGTGTGTGTGGGTGTGGGGGTGTGTATGTATGTGTTTTCCCTCCCTGATAGTTCCTTGATTAGGGTATTGTTTACTGCTTGATTGCATGTCTGGTGATAATCTTGGTGTTAATCTCTGCTTGTTTGGGTAATGATTGATGGTGAGGAAATGTTCTGGTCTTTTGTTTCCTTTTTATTGTCTCTTTTGAATAGTGTATATGTGTTGTTTATCTCTATGTACCTGTTGATAGCTGCCTTGTCTGAATACCAAGCTTCCAGGAATTCCCTTGCATTTTTGGATTTAGCTTGGTCTAAGATACTGACAAACTGTAGATTCAGTTACAGTAGCTATGACTAAACGGTTAGAAGAACTGAAGGACCAGGTTAAGAACAGATCATCATGGAAAAAATCTATCTATGTGATCACTGAGAGTCAACAGCTTGATGGCACCTAATCAATCAATCAAGGTGTTGGAAAAGAAGGAAAAACACCCATATTTTAGCCCATCATCAGTTGCAAATGCCTGCTGAGTGATTTTGGACTATTCATTGTCTGCTCTCCTAATCCACCTCACAGGGATGTTCTTGTGGTGAAAAATAGAAATAGTCATCACTATGCATGCTGCCTTGCACTGACAAATGAAAGGCAGGTAATTGATTAATTAATTAATTAAATTAGCACATATCATTTATAACTTTATGAAAATCCAAAGAAAATTAATGTAAGTTCAAGTTCAAATGTATACTCACATTTGTTGAATATTTCCTTAGCTAAAAATGAAAATAAGGGACTCAGCTGCCAATCAGATTTATTTTCTTTATTAATTTATTTTCTTAAATAGCTCCAATTATCACTGTGACTGTATTTTTGGCAGACCATGAGCTATTAAACTTTTGAACAGACTGAGGGGAAAGTCTTCATGAGGAGAAGAAATGAACAGTTTTAAGATATGATTTCCGAGGGATACACAAGCCCTTTCACTGAACCTGGAGTCAATCCCCAAATTCCTCTTCCAATTTTCTTATATTTACAAATTGACAAATCTGTTTTCCCATTTCGTGGCAGGTATGCAGATCTGATAAATGAGATAATTTTCAACTTTACATGATGATCTGTTTTCTAACTTCATTTATTGTTGATTTCTTAAAAGCCTTTCTGAAAAAGAATCACTTTAGATGACATGTTTTCAGATTTTCCTAAAGTTAAGAATGCGATGTCACTACAATTCATGTTATTTGTTGTCTTCTAATGCATATTGTTATTGCTTCTAGATTGTACTGATTGGCAGACTCTTTGTCAAATAATATTTATATATGAGCCCATTATTCAGCAAGTTGCATGCAATGCATTTAGACCTAGCAATAAATTCAGTCACATTATTGTAACTATGGCAGACTTATACCAGTTTCTTATTCAGCACTGACTGTTAAATTTCACCTTGGGTTTTTCATTACATATCTGAAACTTGCCTTTCACACCTCTCAGAAACGGTCTCCATTTATGTATGCCCTCAGTTCCTACTTTCTAATAATAAATCTTAAATTCATCAACCCCCTTGTCAGGTCTCTCACCCATGGGCAACAGAGCATTCACCTGTTATGCCCCTAAGCTGTGGAATTCCCCGAACTGAATTCTCATATCTAAATCCCCTGAGTCTTCTAAATCCTTCTTTGATTCACACTTATTAGAATTGGCTTTTAATATTTCACCCACTGCTGGCATATGCTCAAGGCTTGTCTATTATTATTATTATTATTATTATTATTATTATTATTATTATTATTATTATTTTGAAATGAAATTTACCAGGGTAAAGAGGAGTGATATTGCTGAATTTTTAATACAACGAATGTACGTAGCATATATGATATAAAGACCCTTTGGCTTAAGCACAATCAGGCTGTTCACAGACTGTACTTGATGCAATCTTTTGCTTTCATAGGACTGCTTCTGCAGAAATCTTTTATGAGTAAGTTATTGGGAGAGAATGTCCGTGTCTGTGAAACTGGTTAAGATATGATTTCTTAAGTTAATGCTGAAAAATAGAACCATCTTATTATAGAAGCTATTTAATTTACTGTTTTTTTTTCCCTGCTACATAATTAAAATGTAACATCACTGCAGTTTTCAGTAGCCATGCCTGTATTTTCTAATAGCAAGAGACACATAGGAGGGCTCATCCATTTATTATCTAAGTTTTTGTGGGAGTGTGGAGCAGGGGTGTGAAACATGGACTCTCATCCCCAGAGGAGCGAAGAAGAGATAAGAGGATGAGACTGGCCCCTCCCTGAGGAATGCTAGTGATGTTTGTAGTTTGACCCTGGGAACGGCTCTCAGTCTGAGAAGATTCTGTAAATGGTGTGAAGCCAATTAAACCTTGCTGGATTGAATCTGTATTGTCTCCTGGAGTTTCCTGGGCTAAACCTGACAGTTTTAGGTGAAAGAGAAGTTGCAGCTAAGCAAACCTGTAGTTCACACTGTTAGCTGTTGAGCCTTGCTGCAGATTTGCTAGAGATAAGGACAGTCTGTGTGACAAGTCTGATAACTTGTTCAGGACAGACATTTGTCTGAAAATTGCTGTAAGTCAAAATAATCCATACAGAGTTCCATTAAGAAATACCAGTGTAGTACATTACTGAAGTAGCATAATTTTTGGATTCCCTTCTTGTATGAAAGGTTATTTAAACTGATCATGTTAACACTAAATTAGACAGGACCCATGCTAGGTAGCACACCCCAAAATTCATAAAATTCCATATGTCAATGAACAATATGGGAACATATGTAGTTTTCACAATATAGGGTTACTGCATGCACAGAAATCACCATAATTGTCATCTGTATATATAAAAGCTCCTTTATCTACAGGTGCTCACTGTATAAATGCAGATGTTAGTGGAGAGACCTTTTTGCTGTATGCAACATTGGAGGAGGAAAGCTAAATAGTGCAACTGTGTACAGTGGTACCTCGGTTCACGAACTTAATTCATTCTGCGACTCTGGTCGCGAACCGAATTGGTCATGAACCGAATCAAATTTCCCCATAAGGTTCAATGTAATTACGGTTAATCTGTTCTGAACCATATGTTGTTGTTTTTTTAAACCGCAAAAATATGACACAAAGTACAGTACGAAGAGAGAGAAAGCTAACCTTGCTCGACACGACTTATAGCGTGGAGGACAGGAAGGCGGGTGGGGAGGCGGTTACTGCTTGGAGAGAGAGTCCCCCTCCCTACAGGAAGCCGCGACCACATGTCACGGGAGGGAAAATGGCCGCGGATCCTGTTCGTAACCCAATCCGGCATTCATGAACAGAGGCACATTTTTGCGACCGGAGCTGTTCGTGAACCGAATTGTTTGTGAACAGAAGCGTTCGTGAACCGAGGTACCACTTTACTTGTGTATATGGCACCTGGCACACTGAAATATATGGTGTATCCCACTGCACTGAGGTGTATCCAGCATATTACTTCCAGAAAATGAAGACAGTAAAGCATTTTGTACTTCTACAGTAAATATTCAATCTTTCCAGAAACAGCATTATAGTATTAGTGGTACTAGTAGTAGTAGCATAATTCTACTTCTATTCTGAGCTTCTTCCCAAAGAGCCTAGATAGCTTACACAAGAAATGGGAAAAGGAAAATAATAATAATAAGGAAAGGAAAATAATAACAATAACAATAATTTTAAAAAAGCCAAAGAGAACATTCATTAAAAAGTAAAACAGAAAAGCAAAATAAATAACAGGTAAAATTAAACAGAAACCATACTGCCCCTTCTCTTTGTTTCCCTAGGCAGCAATATGCAAAGTAGAAATTTTGCATGTTATTCAGTGTTCTCCCATCCACATCTTAACAGTCTTAACAGTTTTTGCAAAAGGACAATGCTGTTGATCTAATAAGTCATGGATGACAATGCTGAATTTTCACACTTGCTAAATAATGGCGTGTGTTATCCCTTACCCTGATTACAACCACCCCCCACCACCACCACCACGATGATGATAATGGTGATGATGATGATGATGAAGAAGAATTTCCCCATTCTGGGATCTGGTACTGTTTCTTTAGATTAAAAAAAAAAATACAGCTTGTAAACACTTAGAAATAACTTATTAAACAGATTCCAAGCTATATTTAGTAATAATGTTAACTTGGTTAAAAAAGAAAATTGAAAGAGTAATGAATATTAAAAGCATAGTATTGCTAGTATTTTCCTTCTTTCTTTCTTAAAAAGGTATTCAACCAACTCTACTGGGATTTTACATGATAAAAAGTTTCAGGACTTTCCTCTTGGTTTTCCACAGTACTACAGGTCATTAGTTTCTGCCAAGTATTGTTTTGTTTTGTTTGTTTAAATCTAAAGTTGGCCATATATATTCCTGTAGAGCAGTTCAGAATAGTGTAATGCAGTGAGTTATCTGGAAAAAAAAATAGCTTTAAGAATTCTTGATAAAGAATCAATGAGGAAGAAAATGTGAAACCATCTCCTTCTATTCTACTTATATTGCTGAAACAGAAACTCATTTTTAGGAACTGTGTGAGGTACATTCAGGACATAATAGGAAAGTGTCTATCTTTTGGAAGACCAACTGCAGTTTAAGGGCCAAGGTTAATATCAGAGTATAGTACTCTATGAAATTTAAACAGCAGGGTAGCAGGGGCCTGGAACAACCTATGTAGAAATGTCCTCCTTTTCTTTGCTAGATTAGCTGAAATAGTGATTTTGAAGAGATATGTTAAAATAACATTGAAAGATGTGTTAATTGTTGCATCAGTATAAAACTAATTGTCAAGGGGAAAAAATCTAGTACTATCCCACATTTGTATTGATTTATTTATGAGATTTGTCCATCTCATCTGGAACCTAACACGCTTTAGGAGGCTTACACAATACAAAATTCAGTATTACAGTTAATCACAACAGTAATTTTTCCCATATTAAGCATAAAGTCAGTAATACTTAACTCTCAAAGTTCTTTAAATAAATTTAACATTTAAATCTGTGTAACAAGAACCTCATACCACTTTGGTGCCAGGGTTGTAGATTACAGTCTGTAACTTTCAGTGAAGAGAACTTCTTCCTGTGGTACAGTGATTCGTGATGCTGCTGCTGCTGCTGCTGCTGATGATGATGATGACAATATAATTAGTAATTAATTCTATAGATAGAAAGAGCCAGTTTAATATAGTGGTTAAGGTGGACTAGAAACTGGGAGACTGTGAATTCTAGTTTTTCCTTCGATATGGTATGTGGTTGGGAAACTTTGGGCCATTCACTTTCTGTCAGCCCAATCCAACTCACAGAGTTGTTGTTGGGGGAAAATAGGAGGAGGAAACATTATGTATGCTACCTTGACTGGTAAAAATATAAATATATATACAGGGAGGAAAAGGAAGTATTAAAGGCCACTACTAATGCTACTTTCTACATTAAATGTTATTCAGTTTCTTTGGAATAAAAAAGGAACCAAAATAGAACTCTATAGATTTGTGCTCAGGATAAGCTTCAAGAAATACTGGCAAAATTCAAATTTAAGAACTGAAATAGAATTTTGGATTTTCATAGATGAATTTAAATATGAGTCTGATTTATGCTTACAAAAATACTCTGTGATAGTACAAAAATGTGAGTCTCCAAGCAAATATATACACACACACACACACATACACACATACATACACACATACATATGTGTGTGTGTGTATGTGTGTGTTTATGTATGCATGTATGTGTGTGTATCTCTCTCTCTCTCCAGTGGAGAGTTGAAAGAATACAAATATTATATAGGTCAGTTTTCCTATCAGTGCCAGCTATAAAAAATTTACTTTCTTACTTTCTTTAGTCTTGACTTGAACTGCACAAGGAACAGTCATCTAAACTGCTGTGACATGCTTCTGCATTCATTTGGCTAACTGCCTACCTGCTGTGTAGATTTAAGAGTGATTGCATCTTCCTGTATTCCAACCATGTTTAGATTATGCAGGAATTCTAGTGCTGCAGATAATCTTTAGGTGAAAGGGAGGATGCTCAGTTTTTATATATGCTTGGTGCACTCTTGTTTTAACAAACAAATAAACAACAACAACAAAACACTATTGAAAATTCATTGGGTCCCACATGAAAACACTGACAGACAAATAAACAAGGCAATCCATAAATAATATTGCTTATAATACCGAGCATAAACAGTACAGAAAATTTAGAGTATTTCTAATGTAATTGGATTCCCAACTCTTTTCTTGTTGTGGCTAACTCTTCCATAACAATTTATGCGTGAATGAAAGGAAATAATTATTCCAGGGAAAATAGTGGACTGCAGGAATTACAGAGATGGTATAGGATGATAGAGTTAATGATGGAAGCGAGCACTGACAGCCACTACCAATGGCCCCCCTCCTTTTCCTGCAAGAACAAGGTAACAGAAATATTTCTAGGGAGAAACTGCTCAAAATGCCCAGGGATAGAAAGGAAAATGCTGGTGAGAAGTAATGCAAAGAGGTATGACTGCTTTTTAACAGGATTCTAAATATCTAGGTCATTATTATTTACCTTGATTGGCAACATCTCCACAGAGTTTCTCAGTCTAGTACTTGAAAATCCTCAGTGTCAGATGCTAAGAACAATTTCTCAAGTTTTGTATTTGCAAAACCTACTTTACTGGAGTACAATGAGTATTGTTGTGGTCACTCCTTCTTGAGCTATAATAAATGGAGCAATAAAATTACTCATTATGTATTCCATAGTTACTAGAACCATGCATATATTCTGAGTTCTTCATTTACTTCTATAGGACAACAGTCTGTAATTAAATTTTATGTAATGCAATTTCTTCTTAGTAAATTATACATATTAACCGATCAATATTGTTAATATTCCAGTCTCAACACAAAGATACTTTCAGAAATCAATGTGTATTACAAGATTTCAATGTCCTGTAAAATAGGAAGTTTAGAATATAAGGATAGCATAAAATATAGAAACCACCTTTGGTTAAAATTAGATCTTTGTAACTGCAGAACCTTTACAGCAATTTTAATCTTGTTTTTGTTGTCAGAGTAAAAGAAAACTAACTATACAATTGGATTAATATAGCCATCCTACTGTTGTTGCTTAATTAATTTCTAGAAAGTAGATATTATTCCTAGATATGCTTCTCAAAGTTTGGGAAAGTCATCTTTAAACTTCTTATGGTGCTTCACTGGGCTGGCACCATACTTTGCTGATTCTTTATATAAGAGCTTTCTTTTTCCTAGTTAGTAGTTAAGCCTAGAAGAAAAATAACCATATTACTATGTGGTGCTGCCAAGAGTTTGTGTTTCTTTAAAATCTATATCTTAATCAATCAAGTCAATTAATCAATCCGTCACACTGTGAACTCCATGTGCTATATTCTTATGCCCGTAGCTAGCAGAAAAAGACATAAACAGTAGCTTTCATAGTACCATTTTTAGTACATAATCTAATCCCAACTGAGAGCTAGTTACATACTTCTTCACTAGTATTTTACAGATGTTTACAATAATGACTAGGTGACACTGTAAGACTTTGAATCACTGTTGCAAAAAGTATTTCTACTGCAGTATCCTTGCTTCCTACAGTACTTGTTTTGGTCAAAATGTTCAGTTAGATCCCTTTTCAGGATGCAAGGCTTAATATGCATGCCTATTGTTTACACAGTAAAGCAGAATTCATACTACAAATAAATAAAATTAAAATATCTTTAAAAGTTAAGGGTTCTAAAGCATTGAGCTAATGCTGACAGTGGTACCTTCCTGCTTTTTCAGTATTTACTCATACAGTGTTGGCTGTAAGTTTCAATGCATAACAGATGGATTCTTTACCAGCTGTGATGTGACAGGCACCCTTCGGTAAATTATAACAAATTCCTGAAATTGTGTATAGCAATAAGAATAACAATATCCATGCTACCTAAGGAAGAATAATATTTTTGAGAAACTTCATACTGGGGTTTGAGTCTGAATATGTGTAACAATTTCACCACATTGACAAAAACATCTCAATCTAAGAGAAGTAAACATATATCAACTGGACACTGATAGCACTGTAAACTATAGCATAGTATCTAGTTGTGTTTTCTGGACACACAGAAGGCTTTTTAATCCAGAGAAAACTTCCATGAACAGAAAATGATTATATTTCCTGATATTTCCTTTCCTCTGCAATTTTATGAAGTGGAGTGCTGGGAATCTTTGGGACAGTACAAAAGTATACAGAGAGCTACAGAGGAAATAAGGAATTTGCACAACAATACCTTTCCTCTTTTCACTTATGAAAACATCAAACATAATTAAATTAAAGCTCTTTCCATCTGTAGAAGGGACAAATGTATGCAATGCTTATATGATAGAACAAAGACCTTTATGGTAGGATATTTTAAAACTTGCTAAGATGTAAGTTTTCCAAATTCGATAAGAATAATACATACTTGTTCATATTGTTAACTAATTATTTGATGACATAATATTCTTAATCATTATTTTTAATTTGTGTGAGTTCATGAAGATTCTCTGCATGTAGATGAATGAGGATGTGTTCCTTAAATTTAAAAGGTAAAACTAAACTTTGAGTATGAAGTTCAAAGTCAAGCTGTGAATCTAAACTTTTTAAATGTAGAAACGATTAGGAGACACAATTTTAGCTGCCTGGAGGTGATTAAGAAGAGGGAGGAAAAAAAACTAGAGCAAATAGAAAGAAAATCACCATGATTTCCATTAGGGGCAGATTAAAACCTTTCACACTACATTTTTTTCCTATCTCTCTGCTTTTTGCTATATTAACCATTAGACATCCAGCTGTGTCCAGTACTCTCCTTGAAAATCTGTATGTTGCAGCAAGAACCTTTTAGTGCAGTAATAAAGTGTTTGCAATAAAGTAGGTGCGGCAACATAAGATAAATAAAATTATAATGTGTTCAACTCATTTATTTAAAAATCATTATATATAGCATCTGATGCTAAAAGTGTCATAATGAATATTAATTGTACATCAGTGATCAGTACATCAGCCTTATTTTCATATTATGAGTTCCCTGTAATGCTACATATGTACATACATATTCATAGGATATACAGTGGGGGTATTCCTACTTTTTTGGTATATACCCTCTTATACTTAGATGCAACACTCAGATGTGGAATTCTTAAATAAAAAATATTTGCAATCACCTATAATTTAACTTATGAATTTTTTACCACACCAAAATAAAGCAGAATTTATTTTCCTAATTTCATTGCCTAATCTGAGACATTATTCATAGAATAGTACTTGAGTTACTATTAGTATTTATCCTCCTCTTCCTCCTCCTCCTCCTCCTTAGCCATAAAAATATTCCAATCTAACACTCCATTAAATTTTCAGCTAACTCAGCCCACTTGGACAGCATCCTAGATTATGATTCTAATAACACAGATAGGACCTGCTTATGGTTATTCATGGCTGCTAGATTATTTTAGATTGCTAACTCTTTGCTTTATCTTCATTGCAAGTGCAGTCCTGTAGGCTGTCATCCTCATGGCCTGAACTTTTCTTTAGCTTCTGACTTCTATATTAGCATGATTTTTCTTTTTAGCTCAATCTTGCTGAAGACCACTTCTTCATAACTCTGTTTCTACAAGGCCCCCAAACAACGATATTTTTAAAGGGTTTCTAGTGAGTTTAACCAAAAGAATGGGTAGCTACTCTTGACAAGATCCATCACTGCTAGGCCCTCTCTTTAAATCAAGACATGGTAGAATAATCCAGCTGTTTGAGAGATTTTGTTTTCTCTTACATGCAACAGTATACAGGTGAAACTCAAAAAATTAGAATTTCGTGCAAATGTTCATTTATGTCAGTATGGCAACTCAAAAGGTGAAACCAATATATGAGATAGACGCATTACATGCAAAGCGAGATATATCAAGCCTTACTTTGGTATAATTGTGATGATTATGGCATACAGCTTATGAAAACCCCAAATTCACAATCTCAGAAAATTAGAATATTACATGACATCAATAACACAAGGATTGGAATAGAACAATATCGGACCTCTGCAAAGTATAAGCATGCATATGTACTCAGTACTTGGTTTGGGCCCCTTTTGCAGCAATGACTGCCGCAATGCGGCGTGGCATGGATGCTATCAGCCTGTGGCACTGCTGAGGTGTTATGGAAGACCAGGATGCTTCAATAGCGGCCTTCAGCTCTGCTGCATTGTTCAGTCTCATGTCCCTCATCTTTCTCTTGGCAATGCCCCATAGATTCTCTATGGGGTTCAGGTCAGGCCAGTTTGCTGGCCAATCAAGCACAGTAATCCCATGGTCATTGAACCAGGTTTTGGTACTTTTGGCAGTGTGGGCAGGTGCCAAGCCCTGCTGGAAAATGAAGTCAGCATCCCCATAAAGCTCGTCTGCGGAAGGAAGCATGAAGTGCTCCAAAATCTCCTGGTAGATGGCTGTGTTGACCCTGGACTTAATGAAGCACAGTGGGCCAACACCAGCAGATGATATGGCTCCCCAAATCAACACAGACTGTGGAAACTTCACACTGGACTTCAAGCATCGTGCATTGTGTGCCTCTCCATTCTTCCTCCAGACTCTGGGTCCTTGGTTCCCAAATGAGATGCAAAAGTTGCTCTCATCAGAAAAGAGGACTTTGGACCACTGGGCAACAGACCAGTTCTTTTTTTCTGTAGCCCAGGTAAGACGCTTCTGACGTTGTTTGTTGTTCAGGAGCGGCTTGACAAGAGGAATACGACATTTGAAGCCCATGTCCAGGATCTGTCTGTGTGTGGTGGCTCTTGATGCACTAACTCCAGCCTTAGTCCACTCCTTGTGAAAGTCTCCAGCACTTTTGAATGGCCTTTTCCTGACAATCCTCTCCAGGCTGCGGTCATCCCTGCTGCTTGTGCACCTTTTTCTACCACACTTTTCCCTTCCACATAACCTTCTATTGATGTGCTTTGATACAGCACTTTGGGAACAGCCAACTTCTTTTGCAATTACCTTTTGGGGCTTTCCCTCCTTATGGAGGGTGTCAATGATGGTTTTCTGCACAACTGTCAGGTCAGCAGTCTTTCCCATGCTTGTGATTCCTACTGAACCAGCCTGAGAGACCATTGAAAGGCTCAGGAACCCTTTGCAGGTGTTATGGATTCATTAGCTGATTAGAATGGGACAATTTGAGCCTAAAATACTGAACCTTTTCACACTATTCTAATTTTATGAGATTGTGAATTTGGGGTTTTCAAAAGCTGTACGCCATAATCATCACAATTATACCAAAGTAAGGCTTGATATATCTTGCTTTGCATGTAATGCGTCTATCTCATATATTGGTTTCACCTTTTGAGTTGCCATACTGACATAAATGAACATTTGCATGATATTCTAATTTTTCGAGTTTCACCTGTAGGTTATGTTACAGCAGCTATTGTACTTCTTATTAACAGAAGCTCTGACTAAAGCAGATTGAAAACTAGAAGGGGAAGAGTGCCACAAATAAAATACAATTACAAACACAATAAATGTAAATTATTGATAGACAATGTCTCCAGCTAAGCAACAAGATAGACAATAGTGTGGATGTTTTTTCCATGCTAGACTAGAAGTCAGATTTCCCCCCTCCCCCCCAAATCTGTCTAGATTGAGTTTGGCATTGAGTTGGATTAGACTACCTTCATTTTGCAGCTTTGCACCCTAAAACCAATTAGGTGGTTTGGTTTTTCCCCACTATATAGTAACCTTAAGGAATTATTCAGTCTCGGGGGAAAAAAAATGCTTAGGCAAATATTTTTTCAAGTACAATTGGAAGTATAGCTCAAAATTCTGCATCCTGCTGCATAAGAGACATTTGGATGGAATATATAATAAACATAAAATGTTACTATATTAGTATTATACAATAAGATCCTATGGCTTCTATATAATATCACATTGATAAAATCATGAGTAAACATGTGCAAAAAAGTGGGAATGATTTCCTGTATCTTCAGGAGCGCTTATAGCTACTGTATGTCATTCTGGAAGGAGAAAAGTAAAACAACAGTGTTTCTGTGGAGCCCAACTCTGAAGGAAATATACTTTGTTTATTGTAATACTGATATGAACAACAACAACAAAATGAATAATCGTACAAAAATGAGGTTATTTTTCCGATATGTTAAAGTGATGATTTGGTAGTGCCTTCTCATTCCAATTAAAGAGGCTTGGTGAATGTATCCTATCTCTGCTTCAGCACAGCCTCTGCTGAACAGTTTAACATATCAGATGAAATACTTCAATTGCATGGTAGCAGACATGTATAATTTTAATAAGACAAAGTAGAAAACTCAAGAGTCTGTCATGTACAAACTGATCTCTCCCATAAACAACTGGCCAGAGGTTATTACATGGACATTATGGATCTTGGCATCTTGTACTATTCATTATCAAGAGCTATTATTTATTTGAGAAGTAGAAACAAATGACCAAATGAAGGATTTAGCAGCTTCTGTATGTTTAAAAAAGGTATGCATTTTGCAATGTTAGGAATAATTATGAAGACAGAATTCAAGCTCACATTTATTAAAAT
This sequence comes from Liasis olivaceus, assembly GCA_030867105.1. Classification (NCBI taxonomy): domain Eukaryota; kingdom Metazoa; phylum Chordata; class Lepidosauria; order Squamata; family Pythonidae; genus Liasis; species Liasis olivaceus. The sequence continues at coordinate 69,581,216 of CM061352.1, forward strand.
AAATGATTAAAGTGCAGAAACAACTATATTAAGAGAAGGGGAAAAAGGGAAAAAAATCAACTTAGAAAGCTATCATTATTGCTACTATTAATAATGGTCACAAACTACTGGTCAAGGTTAAAAGTAGTTGGAAAGCAATTCCTACAGTGAACCAGAGTGGATGATAAAATGTAATTATCACAACAGCAAACTTTGCTAAGGGGATAACTGTCATAACTGCTACAGCAAAGGTCTCTGCAATTGTAATCTGGCAGGCCAAGAGTTCCCCTGAGAAAACTAGGCTTGATAAAACCACAGGATGTAAGAGGACTTTTCAACCTCCATTTCCTATTCTCCTCCCCTATAACAGGCTTATACAGCAAATTAAGCTAGCTTGCTTGTTATACTGACCATGTGTAGAAAATGAACATTGGCTTTACTTGGGTATTATGTTACTAAATAAGTAGAGCACAGGTTTTTAGAAATTAAATTATACTCATTTTATAAGGTGAACTACTAAAGCAGATTTTGATGGCTTGGCTTCATTTTGTTCTTTGTATATGAGTAATGATTCTACACCCGCTTTCATTAAGAGGATAAGTGAAAATAACAACAAATTAATCCTCTGAGAAATCATCTGCATGATATCTCTAAAATGTCCACAGCAATATCCAAAGGATTATAACTTTAGGAATTCTCATTCATGGTGTTTTAAATGTAGGCATGAATACCAGCTGGGTGACTTAGGGCCAGTTATTCTCTCTCAGCTCAGATCACCTCACAAGATTGTTGTAGTAAAGAAAATAGGAGGTGGGAACATTATGCATCTTGCCTTGAATTGTACAAAAGTAAGATATTTCATCATCATCATCATCATCATCATCATCATCATTTATACACACACACACACACACACACAAAACGACATGAAATCACAGTTGCTAGTTCTTTAACTGGTGTTGGCCTTCATTCACATTGAGTTCTTCTCAAGAACCTAGGATGTTGTAATGTATCAGCATAGTGTATGTGGGAATCAAAGAAATGTTGCCTTTTGTAACTGGCAGATGGAAATTTTGTCAATGCATACATTTTCTAAATGTCATCCAAGATTTTTTGGTATAGCACCGTGTGCCAATAACCACTGGGAACACCACTGCTCGTTTATGCCATAATCTTTCAATTTCAACTTTCAAATCTTGATACTTTGTGATCTTCTCCAATTCTTTGTCTTCTATTCTACTATCCCCTGGTATTGCCACATCAATTATCCACACTTTCTTTTTTTCAACCACAGTTAAATCTGGTGTGTTATACATCAAGACTTTATCAGTTTGTATTTGGAAATCCAACAGTATTTTAACCTGCTCATATTTTACTACTTTTTCAGCTATATGTTCCCATCAATTTTTCATTACTGGCACATGATAATTTTTACAGCTGTTCCAGTAAACCATTTTGGTGACTGTGTTATGTCATTGTTCCAGTTTGTGTGATCTTCTTGCATGAGCTGAGTATATGCTGTACTGTTTCTTCTGCTTTCCACAATCTGCACTTTGAATCATTTGATGATTTTTCAGTTCTGGCCTTGATTGCATTAGTTTGAATAGCTTGCTCTTGAACAGCAAAATCAAGCCTTCAATTTCTTTTTCTTTTTCTTTAATATTCCAGTTGTAAGCCATTGCCAGGTTTTATCTTTATCCACTTCCCCCTCACACTTTTGTAGAAATTGACCATGTAATGCTTTTCCTTGCTAGCATTCTGTTCATGTTTTTATTACTTTATTTAAATATTCACGTTTTGTTTCCTGTACATTCAGTAAGTTCCAGTTTTCAACTTGCATCAGTGCTTGTTCTTTGCTGCTTTTACATAATCAGCCAATGCATGCTTTTCTTCTTCGACTGTTTGCTAGACTTGAAGTAACCCTTATGTACTGGATTAATTAATTTTAATTATTTATGGGGTATTTTTAATTGTTGTCAGAGTTTTGATTTTAACTGTGAGCCGCCCAGAGTCATCCATTGGGGGAGATGGGTGGCATACAAATTTAATAATAAATAAATAAATAAATAAATAAATAAATAAATAAATAAATATAAACCTCTGCCTTCATTTCTGCAGGGCAGTTGTGATCTATCAATAACACTATGGTGGTGTAATGAATTGTGAATAGTCATGAGTTTTCTTGTTTTTTTGGTCCAAACTGTCCAGTTCAGCTTGTGTTCAGTTAATAATTCCAGCAGTGTATCATATAACAGGTATGGCCCATATATTGATGGCTTTAATAGTGTTTCCACCATTCAATGTTGTCTTTAACAATTTTCTCACCATTCAGCATTTCAAACCTACTATTCGTGGTTTTACCCCAATTTATTGCTACTGTACCGCATTTCTCTAGGCCAAATTCCATTGCTTATATCTGTACTAAAAATTCTTACAGTTTTTGTCAATGACTGGATTTCAATTTCTAATTTTCCATAAAGCTTCAGATCATCCATATAAAGCAAATGTGAGATTTTATTAGCTTTTTTGCTGTTTGGTAGCCAAGATTTGTTTTTCAAAATCACTGAAAGTGGGATGCAATGACAAATAATAAGAGTGATAACAAGTTACCCTGGAAGATGCCTCTCCTAATCTTGACAAGCCCATATTTTTCATTTCCAAGCAGCAATTCTGACTTCCACTGCTTTATTATTTTTTTGATAAAGATTCTAATGCTTTTGCTGATACCAGCTGTTTCCAAACATTTGATGATCCAACTATGTGGTAATGAGATTAGGAGTTTTCATCATGTCTTCTGACTGCTAGTTGGGACAGACAGGCAGAAGGCTTTCAGAGAGCACTCATGAACACCAACTAGCAGACAGAAGACACGACAAAAACTCCTTAATCTCACAACACATGGACAGACTTAACCATAGTTTCAACTGGGAAACTGTCAGCATCTTAGAACAAACTAAATCCAAAAACGTGAGGGAATTCTTGGAACCTTGATATTCAGACAAGGCAGCCATCAACAGGCACATAAACAACATCTACACAATATTCAAAAGAGACAATAGAAAGGAAAACAAAAGACTAGAACATCTCTCACCCAGATAAGCAGAGATTAACACCAAGATTTCCACTAGACATACAATCAAGCAGTAAACAATACCTTAATCAAGGAACTACCAGAGAAAAAAAATAAAACAAAACAAAACCCGTACCCCCACCAACACTGGCAGGCATGCCACAATATATAAACAGAGAGAAAACCCCATTCCATTCTAACACTGAAGATATTACCTAGCCGCGTAACGAAATGTTTGCAAGAAAACAACCAAGCTCAGAGAACCCCAAGGACTCCAGAGTAGACAGTTTTGTAATAGGATTTATAGAGCTCCAATATCACTACATAAAAATTTCTGATATAATTAGGAAAAAAGTGAAATATAGCCAGTAATAGTATAATAATAGGTTTAATACTTAATAATGAATCACTAAATTATAAATGTAAGTATAAAATAAATACATACTCAGTTTTTAAATAAACACAAAATAACCTTAATACAAAATATATGAACAATTGTCATAACTGTTTTCTCATTAGACTAACTAATAATTATCACTTTCAGTCTTGTAATAATATAAACTGGGATTTCAACAGCTTTAAAGGTAAAGCTACTGTCTGCACAAACAAATGAAATAATGGATTTGTCTGGTCCACCAGGGAACTTATTTAGAAATGGAGTTAGATATAGGTGATGGGTTTCATAATAAAATTGGCAGTATAGTAGTACATGGTCCACTGTTTCAACTGCTGACAAATGGCAAGGACAAAGCCTTTCTGGGAAGTGAATATCTTCACAGGATGAAACGATGAAGGATGAAGGCAGTAAGTTTAAAAAATACTATAGCAAAAGCCTATAATATTTTGTAGTAGCCACTTTGCATATTTAGCTGGGACAAACTATTTATTTGGGTTCCGCTCCTCAAAATAGTGGAAACTATTAGCATTATCTCTGCAAATCAATATCCATTTGTTGAATATCTGTTATATATATGCCAATATTTGTAATTATTTCCAAGGTCTTTTTCCAAGTTGAGTAAAAATCATTTAATAATGTCAGTGTGACTAGGCTTCTGGGCAAGAAAATCAGTTTAAAGCAGTAGATGATATTCAAATTTCTGTTTTAACTTCAAGTTGAAGAGTGGTGCTGGAGACCCAGTAAAAGACCCTAAAATAGCCTCAAGAGATTAGAATGAAGTGCTTCCAGAGAAGGGAGAAGTCCTTCCAGAATCAGCCTGATTAACCTCTTGGAAAGTTCCTTACACTAAAAAAATCAAGATAAACAAAAAAAAAAAAACAATGAACTTCCAATTGCAGAGGATATATACACAAAACTGCATTTTAGAAAAAGAACCGAAGAATCATGGGCACATACTCCTGGACAAACTTCATAGCATGTGTCATCTGTGTCTTCAAGGAGTGCAAGGCCTTGAAAACAATAGCCATAAATTTAAACATGTTGACTTGTTCTATTTCATGTTGATTTATATGCCAGCCATGTTTAGTTAACCCTTAAAGAAGACCATAATTTTTGCATTTGAGTAATTATAACAAGCTTTTCTTCACAGCAATAAGAAGCAAAAGCTTGAGGGTCTCTTCTTAATCCTGCAATTGAGGATGAAAGAATCTATTAATCTATTAGTCCTTGGTTGGGAATGAAAGCTTAGATCAGAAACTGGATCAATGAATTGATGTAAAAAAAAATAAACAAAAAAAGGGCTACAGACTTACTTCACCCTTATGCTTGTAAACATTGGGCATGTACAATGGTTTTGAGAGATACAATGAACCCTGAAGCAGGTGTTTTCATACAGTCCCTGAATAAGGACAAGGAGCTGACTATCTATTCTAGATGCTTCCAGGTTCCTCAGTAACCTATTCCTCAAGACAGAATCAAAAGCCAATTTAAAGTCAACAAAGGCAGCAAAAAGGGCTCCTTGAGTCAAAAACAATGCTTCTTAGTCAGATGCCGATAATCAGATATTGGTTAATAATAAATCAACCTGTCCCCAAAATCTGCCCAGAGTTGGTTGGAGTCAGGCAACATCAAAATAGTAATAGCAGCAGCAGCAGCCGCCTTGAGTACAATCCCAAAACATCTGGAGTACCATTTGAAGACCATAAGCACTGGCAAAATCACCATCAGTCAATTGCAAAAGGCAGCTTTACTTGGAACAGCTTACATCCTGCAATTATACCTTTAACACCATCAAACAACAACATCTGCCTATCCCAGGTCCTTGGAAAGGACTTGATAGGTGGATAAAAAATGCTAAATCCAGTATAAACATCTGGCTGACTATGTGACCAACAATAATAATTAAGCAAAAAAAAAAAAAATACCCTGCAGTTCCACTAAGATATTCTCACTCTCCTGTCAGTAAGAATTAAAAAAAAAAAATGTCTTGCAGAAAGTTGACTTAATTACCCTGATAGGCCAATTAGCTGATGATTTGAAGGATCTGCCTTGGCTCTCATCTATACAGATGGTAATTGCAAGGCGCCAATCAACAGGGGTCTTTGTATATTGGTTAATACACCTTAAAAGTACTGCCAGTATTCCACCCCAAAGTCAGTGTTATTTTTTATTAAAGTGGGGAGGAATTATAATTCCTCTAATCATTTCCCCCATTTTTGACTTTTAATGGGAAGCCATGTGAAAGATCTGTACAATGTTTGGAAATTATATAGTGAAATGGGGGGGGGGGGCATATACATTTGATTTATAAATAAATAATTTTCCCCCAAAACTGGGTGGGACATAATAGAAATTTGGATGCAGCCTTCCAGCTTCCTCCCACCAAGCATAGCTAAATTGTTTGAGCTAATGACCTGAATTATCCAAAGCCTCATATGTCATTGGGCATCTTCTCTCTTTTTAGCAGGGTTTTATAGTCCTTCTTCTGGGAAAGTAAATTGTATGGCATTGAATGGTTATTCTGGTTTTTATCCAGTTTCATTTGCTTAAGAAGGCATGTCTTAGGAGCTACACATTTTTGGCCACACCATATTTTTGGCTTTGATTCCAGTGGGTAAAGGACCTTAGTCTAGATTCCTGGTTAAGGATTTTTAAAGGCCTGAAATCAGCTTCTTATAACTTTGGCTTGTAAGATATTAGAATAAAGAGAAAAACCTTCCTAGGCATTTTGTTTTTCGCATTAGCAGACTATTTCATTCCCAGCTGGCCTGCTTCAGGATACAGGCCTGGCACTGATTATGTTAATATGATGCCATGTGAGTAACTCCTATTGGGCAATGGCTGATCTTCACCTTATATCGTGACCATAATATTTTTATTTTTTATACTGATATCTTGCAATCTTTGCTCTGAGTTCTTTCTTAGAATCCAGCTAAGCAATGAAGATGAAGAATACTAGATTATTTAGGACATAAGACCCAAATCTCCTAGGAAAATGAAGTTTCTGTAATTTTTCTTTCAATGACAGTGAATTTTTGCAAATGATTTTCCAAACAGTTTTAGGAATACCCTGATCATCTTTTAACCATCCTTACAATACTAGCACCAGGATTTCTCATTTCAAGATATAATCTACTGCTGTCTTCTTTTGCAAATAAGGTTTTTACAGAGATTAGGGAGCTGGAGGAGAATCAAAGGGGAAGGAAAAGTGATACTTATCAGACTCTCCATTCAGTCTGTGGCATCTCAATGAGGCCTTGAACTCTTCTTGAAGCCTCAACACTTTGTTCTCCTCACCAGAGAGTACCTTTAAAATAGCACTTCATCTGTTTTTCAGCAAAGCAAAGAAGGACAATAAAACTGACAACAGAAGGCACTTCAGCTGTGAGCATCTTCAAACATTGGTCTTCTTTTTCTTTTCCCATCTTTCATCTTTTCTAGATGGGAAAAGCAAGGGCCAGTGAAGTTTTTCAAATTCTTGAAAGCATTCTCAGCCTATGCCATAACTAATTTATTAGACTTTAAAATGCCAATAAACTTTTAATTTTTGAGTAGAATTTTGTATTTCAATAAAATATGACATTGTGTTGTTAAACAACAAGGAATTTATACCAAAGACAGAACTTATATTATGAACTGAGGACTGCTGCAGCACCAGTATTTTCAGAGCCTTAACATTGTGAGTTATTAAGCAGTTTATACATTCCAAAAGCTCTAAATATTCAACCATGATTAATAATCAGTCAATGCAATTTATTATTAATGGTATAAGAGCAAACAAATAATAAGCAGTTACAGGTTTTGGGGTATTTGGGAAAAAAATGTCTGATGTATAGAGTTAATAGTTAATAAAAAGGCAATGAAAAACAGTAATAACCTTTAAGACACATTATCCAATACAATAAGAGAAAGACAAGTTTAGAGAATATTCAATTTAATGAGATAAAGGGGAAAAAAGACATAAAATTACAAGGGAAATGGGGAAAGTTTCAAGAAGTTAGTGTGTACAGTGCTCAGTTACAGAAGGAGAAGGCAAAAAGTGAAAAACAGAGACTTGTCTCAATAATTTTGAAGATCAGAATTGGTCAGCACCAGGAGAAGATGAACAGCATGATTTTTGGCTGAAATATCTGACTGTTCTGCACCCACTCATTGCAGACCAGTTTAACAACATACTGTAGGGAGATGAAATTGAAGATTGGTTAACATCAGGCAAAATGTACCTGATAATGAAAGATCCAAGAAAAGGGGCAGCACCAGGCAACTACAGGCCAATTAAATGCTTACCAACATCTTTCAAATTGCTAACTGATGTGGGAGCTGATGCAGTCCAACAGCACCTAGTTGAAAACAAGGTCTTTCCATCTCAGCAGAAACGAAACTGCTCAAACAGCAGAGGGACAAAAGATCATCTCCTAATTGACAAGATGATTTTGGAAAACTGTAAGAGAAGTAAGACCAACTGGAATGTAGCTTGGATTGATTACAAAAAGGCATTTGACTTCCTGCCACATGATTGGATAATCAAGTGCCTAGAAATAACAGGAGTCAGTAGAAACATCAGAAGCTTTGTGCAAAGATCAATGGCACAATGGAAGACACAGGTGGTGGTCAATGATAGACTGGGAGGGGTTAACATCAAGAGAGGAATCGTTCAAGGAGATTCACTATCACCACTACTGTTTGTCATTGCACTGATTCCTCTGTCAACAATATTGAACAAGTCAGGCTGTGGCTATCAAACATCAAAAACATCTGCCAGGTTATCCCACTGCCTTTACATGGACGATCTGAAGCTGTATGGAAAAATACTATCTGAAATAGTATCGCTGCTCAACACTGTCCAAATATACAGCCAAGATATTGCAATGGAGTTGGACTGGACAAATGTGCCACTCTTACCATCAACAAGGGAAAAATGGTGAAAACTGAATGAATCAAGATGACCTTTGGAAATAACATCAAGAGTCAGGAAGAAGAAGATCACTACAAATACATGGGCATCCTTCAAGCCGACAACATCAAGCACACTGAAGTCAAGAAGAAGGCTAGGAGTGAATACATCATGAGAGTGAAGAAGATCTTAAAGTCCAAACTCAATGGAGGAAATATCAAGGCAATTAACACCTGGGCAATTCCAGTTGTTAGATACACAGCTGGAATAAGGGACTGGACTCAAGCAGAACTAGAAGCCTGGATAGGAACATCAGAAAAAAATGACAATGAATCATGCCCTTCATCCATGTAGCAATGTTGACAGACACTACTTACCAAGGAGCATAGGTAGGTGTGGAATGTTGCAAGTACACCAGACAGTTGAAGAAGAAAAAAGGGCATTGGAAGAATATCTGAAGTACAGTGAAGAAGATGCACTGATGCTAGTATACCATAAAAGCTTACTGAATACTGAAAAGACCAAAGTGGCCTACAAGAAAGACCAAATGAAGAATAAGGAAGAGATATAGCAAGACAAAGTATTAAATGGCCAGTATACAAAAAACTAGCAGGGAAAGCAGATAACAACAAAACCTGGCAATGGCTAAAAGCAGGAAAGTTGAAGAAAGAGATGTGTGTGGAGGGGGGGGGAGCTAATTCTGGCTGCACAACACTATCTCTTAAGAACAAATGCATACAAAGCCAGAATTGAGAAGGCAGCAAATGCCACCTCTGCAAAGAAGCTGAAGAAACAGTGGACCACCTAGTTAGCTGCTGCAAGAAGAACGCACAGCCTGACTACAAACAATGGCATGATAAAGTAGCAATAATGGTGTATTGGAAAATCTGCAAGAAATACCATTTGCCTGCAAGCAAGAACTGGTGGAACCCCAAAACAGACAAAATAATAGAAAATGAAAAAGCTAAAGTGCTCTGGGACTTTAGGATTCAAACAGACATGCACCTGCCACACAACACTCCAGACTTAACAATTGTTGATAAGAAAGACAAAAAAGTCTAGATAGATCTCCTTCAACTTCCCACCCTAATTCTCAGCTTCTCTGTATGGCTATGGATGCACATACCCTGCTGCTTCATGTACGGAACAGTGGATTCACCTTAGTATTTGAAGAAAGGGTGAACAGAGAATCAATAACTTTCATCTTTCCTAAAATCAGAAAGAAAAAGCTAAGAACAGTTTCCTGAATGTTCCTACTTCAGAGTTAAATAATAATAATAAAAAAAATTACTGTAGTCACAGTCATGTGCAATTATGAAGAACAATTCAAACAGTTAAACTAACAAATTATATATCCCAGAACCAAATTATAGCCAAACTAGTAATTTGTTCTTACCGCTAAGAGGCAGTGCTGTATGTATTACCGTAACAATTAGGAGTAGTCTTCTTGTCTGACTTCCTGTGAGTGCCATGGTGAGCTGACAACCAGCTCATTAGCAGGAAAGATTTGCGACGGGAATTGTGGCTGGATGCTGGATCCAGACCAGCAAAATTTCTCTGGAAGAAGAAGAAATTATTGAGATTATCCACATGATATATTTCAAACGTTTGAATATCTCCTATTAAGTTTCTTAATAGAATGAATCAGCTGCTTGACAAGATGGACAGAATGTGTTGTAATGAAGTTATAGAACAAGTCCAGATTGCAACAGATGCTTGTGAAATTACTTGGAAGGGGAATTTAAATGTAACAGAAATGGATCTGATGGATTACATATTCCCTAAAGAATATGTACAGATATTAAACTAAGAAATTGATTTGGATTTTTTCCCCCTTACTAGATATACAAAAGAGCTCTGTTAAGGTTTTGAAGAACTATTACAAGTGACAAACAAAAGAATAAACTTTACTTATTGGATATACAAAAGAAACCTGTTAACGTTCAGAAAGATTTTTGCCTTAAAACAAAGATGAGTGGAAAATTACCTCTGGGACTCTCTTTGAAGGGGCTAAAGAATAGTTTTTAAAAGTCTGGGAAGGAATACAAGGTTGGTTTGTTCGACCAGGGCTAAAAGAGGAAAGTACCGTATTTTTCCGACAATAAGACGCCCCCATGTACAAGACGACCCCCATTTTTCCAACCCCAAATTAAGAAATCAATATTTTAAAGATAGTGCAGAACACATTTTTATTTAGTAATTAGTTAACATTGACCTGATACACTCGGTGGGAGGAGGTCCAAACCGTCTCTCTGCAGCTCTATTTCCATGCTCTTTTGCATAACTGATTACATTCAAGCACGAGTGAAACTGCCGATAGCTTGTCTCTGCAGACAGCCTTCCTCTAATTGGTTTGTTCAGCATCAGCTGACGTCAGTTACATAAGGCTCGTGATTGGAGGAAGTCTGTTTGTGAGACAAGCTATTTCACTCGTGATTGGAGGCTAGCAATAGGAGGAAGCCTGTCTGCAGAGACAAAGTATGGGCAGTTTTGCAACCGCGCGATTCTCGGCTGACTTCCTTGAATAAGACGCCCTTCAATTTTTAGGGTAAGGATTTTAGAAAAAAGTATCGTCTTATAGTCGGAAAAATACAGTAGTTATATCTGGTTACTCTTACTGGATTTTGCTGACAAAGAACAATTGACCAAGCATTTGGATTTGTTTGTTTGCTTTTTACTTAAGAGATGAGCTCTGGTGAGAAGACAGATTATGTTATATTTAGAGATGGTGATAGGCTATTAAATTTGTCTTTACTTGCTGGGGTGAAGGAAGAAGTTACTTTTTTTTTCTTTTTCTTTTTCTTTCTTTTTTTCCTTTCCACACCCCTCCCTTCTTTTTTGTTTGTTGTTTTCCTTTTTTGTATTTTTCTGTTTGCATTTTTTGTATCTTGTATTGGCTTTTATTCTTTCCATTTATAATTGTTAATAAAATTATTTGGGAAAAAAAGTGTAGTCTTCTTGTCCACACCTTCTATAGTTTACTAAACAGGATTATGTAGAGTAGGAGCTCTACAATGGGTGGTAGAGCTCAATATGTATGGGTCATTGTGGTGAAACCATGGCACGGGGAAGATTGTGACATGGAATTTAAGAAGAATAAATGGAACAGTGTGTAATTTCAAATAACAATTGAAACAACTAAATTAAAATATTATATATATTAAATTTATTAGAAAATGTCTAAAATGTGTTCTACTAACTGTGAAATTACCAAAAATACTAAAATATACAGGTGCTAAAATGTCTGAATTCTGATTCAGTGGTTATACGTTTTTAAAACCACTGAAAAGATAAATCAACATGTAAGTAAATGTAGTTCTATTACTAAAAGATTGGCCCTGGGAATAAGCAAGTGTCTGCTTTCACTGGCCATTACTTGGATTGTTAAGGATAAGGTAACTGAATTCATCTTTAATCAAATTATGTCCATAACATTCAAGACAATAGAAACTATCCTGTTCCCAAATCACACTATCATGCTTCAGAATAAAACAAACAGAACATTCCACCTATCCTAATAATTTTTACATCATGCAGGCAGATTTTTCTTCTTGATTTAAAAAAATTATAATAATAACAAGTGCTAAATAGCATATAAAAATGGCAAGCCCTTCCCTAGAGATTACAACAAATCTAGACATCAGTAAACAAGCTAAATACTAAAGAAGGTCTAAAATGAATTATTCCCCAGAGGTGTACAATTTTTTTTTCATCAGCTTTTCATTTTCAATATTTTTTTCTGATCCAAGAGTTCACATAAAAGCAGGCTTTCTGAGAAAGGAAAGACTCCTGTTGCTTAGATATCAAGAGAGCTGCTTTACAAATCACTGTACTGCAAATGAAATGTCATCTTGCTTCGTAACAGGCCAAAAGGTCTTTCAACAAGGACTCAGAATTCAGTTTCAACTGCTTAAGCTGTCCTCCTCTGAAGCAAGACTTCTGAAGATTTGAACACTGCCACTTAAAAATCAAACATTTCTAGTCTCTCAGGATCAGAATTTCTTTGGAGAAGCAATGATGTTACTTGGTGGCTTATTTAAAAACAATCTTGTTGCTGGCATGTTATCTTAGTTCTGTCAAATATTGTGTGATACGTAAATCCTGTGATGAAGTCTCTGCCACTTTATCCAATGTTATATTAATAGTTTTCTCATGCAATTTCAGAGTTGATGACAATAATGAAGACTGATCTTCCCTTGTTTTTTTTTAACTTTTTTGCTTAATCAATAATATTATAGATAGATAGATAGATAGATAGATAGATAGATAGATAGATAGAAAGAAAGAAAGAAAGAAAATGATTTGCAATACATTATGAAAGTAATTTTAACAACATTCCCAGTACTGGGCAAGAATGTGCTTTTCTATAAATAAGCACACTGCCACTATCTGACTTCAACAACTTTGTAAATGATATATCTTATGTATTACATAGTTAAATGTAGATTATCCCATGGCAATAATTAATTTCATTTCCCTTTGTTCTTTAATATGGTGAGCTTCTGAGACTAGGTTATTACTGTCCTCTGACAGACAAGAAAGACAAGTCTTCTTCAAGCTCCAATTGCTCACCTAATTAGCTATCCAAACTGATAAAGAACTATTTCTAAAAACAGTGGTGCAATATTATGAATAAACATAAATAAACATAAACATCTGCTAAATGGAGGAATAAGGGCAATACCTTGTTGACTTGAATAGTAGCATCTAGATTAGAGATCCAAGCCCATACTGAATAGTGTACCAAACTGATTAGTACTATTCTTACCATTAACAGCCAGTCCTGTATATGGCATGGAACAATTAGGAGTTGTACTCTTGTCCACACCTTTTATAGTGTACTAAATAGTATTTTGAATAAGCCATGATGGATAATGAAGGTCAATATCTATGGGTCAATCTGATGATAAGCATGGCATATGGAAGGTTGTGAATTGGAATATAAGATTAATTATGCATATATATAAAAGTAGAATCCAAAGGTTTGTTATAATTGTGTGTTATGCTCCAGAGGATAGCGATAATGGAAAGAAGCTGAAATGAATTCTGAGAAAAAATATAAAGTCTATAAATGGATCTATGGAAATAGGATAAGAAAATACACAAGAAGTAAGAGACCCAAGAATTACTGAGAATAGTGACTGGTGACTGTCTGATATATATATATTTTTAATCTGTTTCTAATGGTTTAAGTGCAGCTGTACCCATACATACAAATGGCAAACAAGTATGTGTGTGTATGATTGAAATACTAAAAAAGTTAGTGAAGTTGAAATACTCAAAGAATTGATGGATACAAGCATAATAAAAGCTAATGTGGGACAGACCATTTCTTGGTAGTGTTAAGACTGAATCTTGGAAAAAAATGTACATGGAAAAAAATCAAAAGAAATTAGCATAAAAGTAGACAAACTGCAAGAAGAGGAAATGTGATTCCTGTATAAAGAGGTATTAGAAGATAGATTAATCTCTAACAGAATGAATGGAAAGTGGACATAGAGAAAAAGGATGTAAAAGCTGCTTGGAACAGAGTGACAGGAATTACATTGCAGAGGTTTTAGCACATGGCTGAACCCATATAATTTCTTATTCCTTTTCTGTGCTCTGATGATGCTTCTGGTCCCAAAAGGGGATAACATGGTGGCTATGTATATACATATGCTAAAATTCCAAAGGATTTTTCAGAAATATTTATATATAACTTAAAATAATGCAGTATGACAGCCAGTTTAGTGTAGTGGTTAAGGCATCACTAGAAACCAGGAGACTGTGAGTTCTAGTCCCACCTTAGGCACAAAGCCAGCTGGGTAACTTTGGGCCAATCCCTCTTTCTCAGCCCTAGGAGCCACTTCTGAAATCATGCCAAAAAAGACTCCAAGGACTGAGCTGAAGGCGCAAAGCTATAAAATAAAGCAGTGCCGTGGAATGGCGAATGTGATAGATCTACCAGGGATTGACAACCTGTGCCCTTACAGTAGTTGCAGGCCTAATTTCAGGTGGCTCTCATCCTAATTTCAAAGGCCTGGGCTTTTGACTTCAGAATCACTAGAAAGAGCAATCAGTTGCAGTATGAGGAAGACAATAAAGATGGTATCCCCACCTCCAGAAAAAAAGGGGGAAGGGGAGAGAAAAGAAATTATTTTAAAGAAATAGCCTTAATCGCTGGATTCTGTCCCTTTCAACTGCTTAAATCCCATGGGCAATCCACATGTGGCCCCATATAGATTACTCCCAAAGAAATGCAGCAAGGGGGAGCAGGAAGGTTGCTACCCTGCACCAGGTACTGTATGTATGTGCTTCATTTCATTAGAAGGGCAACACACCAGATTCCCACTAGCCACCTATCTGCTATCTTTTGTAGCAGCAAATGCAGTTTCAAGATAGTTTTCAGCATCAACCTTCTGTGGATTTGTTACTCTAGAGGTAACTAGGATTTTTTTCCCCCGGAATTAACCCAAATGAATACTTCTGTTTGTGGCTGGGGTTTAATTACTGTTATTCTCTTGCTATTATGCTACTTTTTTCTAAACAAACAAACAAACAAAACTTTGTGAAACAGTTTGATAAAATAGAGTTTTTAAAAAGTGAGTGAAATAGAAACAATGAAAGGCAGTAATCAAAGCTTCTTCCAATGGGAAGAGAAACATATATTGGGAAATTCAGAGGGAAATATCTCATTCATCCTCCAGCTTGTCAGAGCTGTCAGTGTTTTTGACCTTGGCTTCAAAAGGCAATCAGCCAAGGCAAACAGTCGCTTCAGCAGCTTCACTTTCCAGGAAAGGAGTTGTCAATAAGCTGTCAGGCTATGTGGTCCTTACCTGCAAACATAGCTGGCTGAGACAAGACCAGGAAAAAAAAAAAAAACCTGTGTGGGAGTTTCTCTTGGGTGTGACTCAGTGTCCTTTGTAGGCACGAATCACAGGCCTTGACAGTTTTGTTGGTGAACAAGTCCCAGGCTGTAGAGTTTGCTCTCTTTGGAGTGTTTTGAAAGGTTAAAGAAAAAGATCATAGCAATTGCAATATGGAAAAACAAAGCACCTCTATACAAATCTCTCCTCTGTTACTTATGAACTTGAAGAAGCCGTATATTTGGGTCGATCTCTGTGCAAATACATTTATTCCATCAATGAAGGAAGAACATACATATATTAATCATTTGCCTGATAAATCAGTGAAAGTCCAATATTTTCTTATTATCTCTTCCATGTCCTTTAAAACTTCCTGTACCTATCTTTTTCATGTATATTTCAACCACAGATTAATCCATGACAAATAACCTTTGTTTAATTACATAGGAGTTAATTTGGGATAATTATTTTTATCATTTTATACTTTGAGTAGAAATCTGTATGTTTAACAATATGGGTTACTTTGATTTACCATACTGATGTTAGTGTATAAAATCAATAAATCTTAACTTTTACAAAGACAGATTTATTTTCATGTTCTTATGCAATTTCATTTGTAGCTCTTTGAATACCATACTTGGACAGGTTTCTATAAACAGAATGCATAGGGTCACAAATTGACTGTTATTCTTCTAACAAAAAGACCCATAATTTTAAAGGTTGTCTAAAGACAAAAAGTATATACTGTAAATAATTGAAGCAACTGGGATTTATTTATTTATTTATTTTGTTCAAAAATATTCTTTTTTTTTTTTTTTAAGAAAATAGATCACACCTAGAGCTTTTGTGCAGGGTTTCATTAAGCATCCCTACTGATTCTCATAGGATTCTAAACTTTTATAAATCCTTTGCCATGAGATTTACCATTTTGCTGTTGTGATTTATCTTCAGCTTCTGCCACTTGTTTATACGCTAGGCATTCTCTTGGCGTGCTGAGCTCATTCACCATTTTGTTCTTAAGAATTTATTTCCAACAGGCAGGGAAGCACACTGTGAAATCTTTCATGGAGACTTCACGTTTGTTCTCCCCTATTTTGTTGTTCTCAGTTTAAAATAAAAAAAGCAAAGCCATTCACTCTGAGTGGCTGCCAGCTCTGTGGCATGCACAAAACAGCATGGTAGATTCTGCAGTTCCCTTGGAGCTTTCACCTTCTCAGCCTCCTCCCAGCTACTGTTCTGTGTGAGTCACTGCAGTGCAGCAGCCCATGTTCCTAGTAACCATAGCCACACTCAGCAGGAAAGAGCTGCAGGCCTCTTCCTTCTCTGTTGCTTATGTGGCATAAGGCTTATGTCCAAGGGAGGTGAAGGCCTGTTTTGCTTCTAGCAATAGCAAAGTGCAAAGTGTAATATGTAGAATATATGTTAGTCCTTAGCAGCTGATATACAGCTATGTGATATATGTGGCATTGGTGAAGAGCACCTCAGAGGACATAGATCTATTTGTATCCAAAGCTAAAGGGAAAAAAAAAAAGTCCAAAATTTATCTGGACGTTTGGTACTATGCAGCTACTTAATAATGAGGTACTGAGCTTCAGCCACCCTTTAGAGCTTCAACCACATGTTTTTATTAATATATGTCTGTATCTAGGCCTGAATTTTGGAGCACGTTAGGTCCATTTGCCTAGAGGCCTGTAGAGAACAGTACCTATTGGGATCAACGACAAAAAGGTCAGGCAAGAACACCTGGGACTACCATGAACTGTCAGGCTCTAGCAGCACTTTTAAGATCACAAGTCAGATTTGTGTCCATCTTAATTTATATTTTTACGATGGAGAAGTGTACATTGACGGACTAACCAGTGTTCACACAGAAGCAGTTGTAAGTCATAGAGTGATTTGCTAGAGGTGAAAAGGCAAATGTTAATTGCGTTCTTCACAACTGAAAGAATATATGTGGCTTATTAAGAAGACTGTTAGGGGTTAAAATTATTTAGCTGCTCAAGTGATTTTTGTATGATAAGGCAGGTATGCAGGAATTAAAGATGTATGAAATGTGACTGTCAGAACATATTTAACCTGTCAGTTTACAAACTGTCCTCTCTTTGACTTCCAGTTTATTGTATTTTTTTTTTCTCCAAAACAAGGCTTTTGGGGTATAGGACAAATAATTCCCTTGTTCCCAGCAGCTGATAAATGTGTTATGAGTTTAATGGTTGACTATTCATATTAAAAATAAGAACCATTTAAATGGTTGCCATTTAATTGCTCTTCTGATAAAATTTAGAAGCAAATTCTTGACTGTCCTCTGGTCCTTGAGTCCCCATGTGCCACCAGCAAGGTAGGTTTAGATTTTTCATTAAACTGATGGGCCATTTTGATTATTGTTCATTGGAAATTCTAAGAGCTTCAGTCCATGTGCCAATCCACTTTTACCCTTAAGCATAGAAGAAATTCTGAGCTGATGTTAAAGGAGAAAACAAGACAACATTACATTTATATTAAGGTGATGCTTTGCTGACCTGTGCTGGGCAGTTTATATGACCAGTGAGTTGCTTTAATTTTCAATTCAAGTAGATCTATTCAGGCATAAGAGAAACAACATCAAAAAGCAGAAAGGATACCTGTCTGACTGCAAAATTTATATGATGAAAATTTGTTCTAACATTTACATGAAATTCCAGAAAGTAATTTTAGGTATCAATTGAAATATCATTTATATGTTACCAATAGAAGAGAATATATGTAGCTCAGGGTTGAAATGTGGAGTTCTTGGGGTTCTCTGAACTTGGTTGGTTTCATAACCCGACTAGGTAACATCTTCAGTGCACTGAAGAAAATGTCTGCAAGAAAACAACCAAGCTCAGAGAACCCCAATGACTCCTCATTCATGTGTTTTAATTTTAAAAATGGACAGGCAGAACTCACTGACATGCAACTAGTAAAGTGATAGCTTTGTGATAACACAACCTAAACATATCCCATGTGCTGTTATTTGAGTATTTTGCCCTCCTGAGTAGTTTCAGTACCTGATTTCTTTTTTTGGGGGGGGATCCAAATCCAACTAGACTGATTACCTTTGAGTACAATTTATAAAAGAAGTCAAATAAAATATTATTAAAAGTGCTAAACTGTTCTTTATCATAAGCACATAGGAAAAGTGAAGCCATCTTTTTATCTGTCTTAAACCTTTTTTTTTTTTTTTTTTGGTATGAGAAGCAGTTTGAAACTCTGACATATTTTCAAGTATTTCAGAAGGGAAATGGATGAGTAAATTCTTCTGCTTCAGAAAGATGCTTAGAATTCAGCAAACTTCCCTGTAAAACTTTCATGGGGATTTTGATCTGGCAGGCTTAGTGTATACACATGACAAATGAATAATCCATGGCCTTGAAAGTTAGTTCCTATTCATTCACATGCTGTACTATACCTTCTCAGAAATTTCTAACACAGATTATTAAGTCATAAACCCATTTGTGAAAAAAAGCCTTTAAATATAAAATTACACGACATATTCAACTAAATAATCAGACAATAAATATATCCAAAGAACAAATACACTGTGAAGTTCCAGATCAATCTCATTTTTCTTGGCTCTTATTGATTGCAAAAGAAACATACTGCCTACTTGAAAGTCTAGATATATTAGAAATAATTACATATATTCTGATAGAACTGAGAGTTGCTTTGTGTGTTCCCTTGCAGTCCTATAACTTTTTTATTCCTTTGCATTTGATACTTGTCTTCCTTGTCTGACACTTGGGTAAAGCCCATTATCATACATCACTATACTAATATGCTACATTTACTGAATGCAACACCATCAAAAATATTCTACTAGGCTGCTGCTTTACATATGCATTTCTCTGCATGATAGGGAAAAAAATGGAAAGAGGAAAGCAAAGATAACCTTGAAGAAGATATACAAGAATAAGTAAGGGAAAATAAAAGGCAACTCAGTTTCAAGAAATGAGAAGGTATGAGAGAAAAACTCAAAATAAATCCAACTTGATTCTCTTTGGCTTTGGCTTGATTCTCTCTGCATCACTACCTACTTTCAGTCTGATGGACAAATATACCAACAAATCAGAGGCACACCCATCGAATCACCAGGACTCATAGCAGAGATCATAATATAGTATCTAGAAATTATAGCACTCCTACATGTACAACCAAAAGTATGGATCTAGTATGTAGATGACACCTTCATCATAATAAAAAAGTAATGACTAGAGAAGACACATGAAACAATCAACAACATCTTCAAAGGAATAAAATTCACAAGGGAAGAAGAAAGCAACAACACGTTACCCTTCCTGGATATCTTCATCAGCAAAGGAAACAACGGCAAATTAGAAATGCAAGTATATTGAAAAATAACCCACATTAACCAAGTGCTCCGTTACCAAAGTAACAACCCAACCTCCCACAAGAGGAGCTGTGTCGGAACATTATTCAGACAAGCACAAATGCAGTGCAGCAACCTGGAACACCAGAAAAAGGAAACAGACCACCTATACAACATTTTCCAACAAATCGTATACCCATGCAACTTTATCAAAAAGTGCCTGGCCACTCAACCCACTACAGTACAACCAACACAAGCTATGAAAAGGATAACACTACCATACATCAAAAACATCTGAGAAACCTGCAACAGACTATTACAACCACACTGCATCAACGTAGCACACAAACCAACTAAACCCCTCCATAACATCTTAAGTAAACCAAAAGACCCAGTAGCCAAGGGGAGGGGGGGAACAGGAGTCATCTACAATGTACAGTGTAAGGAATGTGATAGCCACTATATAAGACAGACAGGCAGAAGACAAACAGAGCACATCCATGAATACCATCTAGCAGTCAGAAGACATCACGAAAACTCCTTAATCTCACAATACAAGGTCAGACTCAACCACAGTTTCAACTGGGAAACTGTGAGCATCCTAGACCAAGCTAAATCCAAAAATACTAGGAAATTCCTGGAAGCTTGATATGCAGACAAATCAGCCATCAGTAGACACATAGAAATAAACTATATTTATACCCCATTCAAAAGAGACAACAAAAAGCTAAGAAGGAAACAAAAAGACCAGAACATATCCCCTCTAGCAGCCAACACTAGACAAGCAGGGATTAACACCAGACAAAAAATCAAGCAGAAAGCAATACCCTAATCAAGGAACTACCAAGGAGAACCACATCCCTGATCCCCCAGAACACTGGCAGGGCAAGCTGCTGTATATAAAGAGGGAACAAACCCCACACTCAGTAGCACTGATGATGTTACTTAGTCAGTTAATAAAACATCTGCAAGCAAACAACCAAGCTCAGAGAGCACCAAGGACTCCGCAGCTTTCTACATTATTGCTAGGAAAACCACATGGATATGCCCATAAAGTTATCAGGAATTAAGGATGACTTAAAGGAGACTTTACGTCATTTGAAATTGTGAATTCATGAGTTGAAATTTCACTGGTATATGTTTGTCTTTTTCAAAATCACTAATCAAATATAACCTTGAAAACTAGGCAGAGGTATATTGAAATACATATTGGATGCGTACTATTACATGAAAATGAAATGTAACAGTTTCAAAGTACTAGGTGAATAAACAGTTAAATCTGATAATGTAAAACAAGCACTAATGGACATTAGAAGGATTGATGGATTAATTAGCTGTCATAGAATTAAGGTTATCAAGCAACAAATTACTTTCATATAAACCTTTATCCTTGAGTTTTAAAAAATCCACTCTCTGGGGACTGACTATAAACACTATTGTTGAAATAAACTACTTGTTTCAAGCAAAACTTTAAGCAAATGAAACTATTAAAAGTCCTTGTCAAAAGATTTTTTGGCCTCTTTAAAAATAACTTAGAATTTCATATGCAGTGCAGGAATTTATGAGGTCTCTTAAGAGGCAGAATCTAAAGCTCTTAACTCATTCAAGCTTAGTGGCTCAAGGTTGTATACTGAGCATGGATCTCAGCATGACTGTTTTTAGCAAAGAAGACATTTTGGCACCAAACACTAAGGAAAATGTGAACCAAGTAATAAGAATGCTGACTTTCATATATTTTTATTAGAATCTTTTAGCATCCAAATAATATAGGTGAATATATACGTACCTATCATGCCATTTTTGGATAAGCAGAATTATGCAAAGTGCAGAAAAGGAGTAAGAACAAGCCAAAGAAATCAAAAGAATGAGATAAAAAATACACATACATAAAGCTAAATCTAGTTTGCACCTTATCTTTCTGTCCTTGGAACCCTCCTTGCATCCACCACGCCAACCCTGTTTCATGTATTTCCTTTTGTTATTTAAACTTCTTGCCTATCTCTTTTTGAAGATCTTGTGAGCTATGGCTTTTTATGTTATTTCGTCCTCTGAACCCATTCCCTCTTCCTTCATCTATCTATTTTGGATTCAATCCTCATTAATCTTCTCTCTGTGATCACCTGAGGGTACCTCATTTCTATTGGTTACTTACATATATGTTACGTTAACACCCATTCATTCTCTGTCATATCTTTTCTTGCGTTATCATTCCCAATGCATTCAGCCTGCTTTAATATTTCTTCTGACATACCCAACTCTCACTTTCCTATAACAAAGGACATGGATATAAACTATCTTATTTTCTTTTGAAAAGCATCCACTTTTTGCAACAGACCACGTTCTATTCAGTACTCAGGTTCCTTACAAGGAGGTTAAGCTAGACATATGGAATTTCGTAATATATATTAAGGTAAAGGACCCTGAACCATTAAGTTTCAGCCCTAACAAATGCTTAAGTGGTGAGTGCTTTCTACTAGTGCCTCTGCTTCACATTTATTTGTATCAAAGTTGGAGAGCATGGTTGCCTGTCACAGGAAATGGAAGACAAGTAAATGTTCAATTCTATTTCCTTTGCTAGCCTCTGTTTGATTAGAAGAAAGAACAGCAGCAGGTTAGAGCTGCTTCAGAGAGAAGAGAATCCCTAAAAGGATGTAATCCAGTCTATTAACAAGATGGAGTATGAATTATTTCCTTTCAATATTACCAAACAAGAAAATTCAAATAATAAATAGTTACATAACTTGTCAGGCACAGGGAGCTTTTAACTTCAGGGTAACATGCAGCCCCTGTGTCCCTTTTTTCAAGACCTCTCTGAAAAATAATGTTGAAAATTGACAAAAGAGATTCCCACCATTTTAAGAGAGAAGAGACATGGAAACTATACTACTAACCTTTCAAATTGGCATATCACCATTTAAAAAAAGAAACCTCATCCAGATCACAAGTGATATGCTTGTGGTCACAGCCATCAAAAGACTGTTCATCCCTAATTTAATAATTTGGATGGGATGGGGGAATTATGTCACTTCACTTTTTTTTTTAATTGCTTTCTATTTCCAGAAGAGATGTTATGTAAAATTTGATTATGCTTAATAAGCATTAGCTTAAGAAAATGGATGTGGTTTAAGAGTAATGGATTGCCTTGTGTAGTTTAAATGTTTGCATGTATCAATTATTTGGTAGAGATGAAGCAAGTTAAATCCCAGGAGGAAGATTTGAGGACGGAGAATAAGGAGAATGTCAAAATGCCATTATCCCCAATCTCATCAGGATGGATATGATCTCTAATTGTTACTGAATTTTAACAGTGTAAATCCAAGTAATGTATTCTTGACTTTCTTTTGGTTCTCAGTAAATATATACTGTTGATATTTTGATTAAAAATAAATAAACATAGGACAAAGGACCATTAGCAGATTTTATCATGTTTTCTTATTCTGTATTTCTGCATACAAAGTAGTAGATGGGCTTCTAATCATCTGGGCTCATAAACGTTTCAATTCATCTTTCAAATTATTTTCCCTTTTATTTTTAGTCTTATTTTTATATGATGCATAAGCAATAATTTGATCTTGGATATAAGATTTATATGCTTTCTAATCAAAAATTCAGGCACTTGATGTTCCTGAATGCAAATCAAAGTATTGCAAAGTGTCTACCTCCATTTGTTGTACATATTCTTTATAATTCAACAGAGAAACATTGAAATACCAATTTCTAGATGCCTTAACCAGTTTCTGAAACACACAATTCAAAGTAATTGCACTATGATCTGATACATAACAAAGGTCTATATTACATTCTTGAATTTGATTATATAGAGTTGATGCTATTAAGAAATAATCAAGCCTAATAAAATTCTGGTGCACATTTGAATAAAATATATATTCTCTTTTAGTTAGATGCATCAAATGCCAAGGGTCTATTAAACTCAATTTTTCAATATAGGTCTCCCCTCACTAATGATTGTTTTCTTAGAACTAGTGTGTTTCTATCAAATTCTGGATCCAATATTTCATTAAAATCTTCTTCTATTACCATTTCATCATAGGTAAACTCTTTCAAATGTCAAAACACTCCTGAAACATAATAGGAGAATTTAAAATAGTTCCATAAACATTAACCATAACTATTGCAGTCTCTGCTGTTTTAGCACATAAAATTAAATAACAGCCATTCACATCAGAAGTAACCTGTTGTACATCAATTGAAAATCCTTTTCAAACCAGAATGGCCACACCTTTAACTTCATCAAGGTATCTGTGGTAAACCTGTTCCACCCAACCTTTCATTAATAGAGATTTATCTTGTTCCATTAAATATGCTTCCTGTAAATAAGCAATGTCTGCCCTTAATGATTTTAAATATGCTAAGATTACATTCATTTTTTTGTTTGTTTGTTTGTTTTTTAATTTATTTGTTTGTTTTGTTTTGGAATCTTGTGGCCCTTTTACATTAATATTAACTTCATCCATTAATTTTGTTTTGGCCCACTTACCAATATTGTCCCAATGCCAATTAATTTTTTAACCTGTACCTATTGACAAACATCTAGTAATGAACCTTTCTATAGTTAAATATTTATCATATTTTCTAATATTGTTCACAGATGTAGAACCCACATAGGAACTCATATTGATATACAAATAGCATTGTATTACACACACACACACAAAATACGATTAAGTGCAAGAAAATGAAACAACAAGCTAGTAACATCATTATAAAAACTGGGGGAAAAAAACCTTAAAAATAAACAGAGAAATAAAGAAAGTGTGGGGGGGAGGGAATACACAACTTCTTAGTGGGATAACACTGCAGCCCATCTCTCTTATTATAAGTAAATGTATAGAACAGCTTCAAACTATTCATTTAAACTAACATGGAAAATATAGAGATAAAACTTACATTAAGTTGGCAATACACCCAGACTCATTATCATGAAGTTGGCAAGAATACGGGGTGGGGCGGAGTGAATACTGAAGAGTCTTCTAAAATGAGGTTTGCCTTACACGTCTCCCTTAAACTTTGCTTATGAAGCAAGACAGAATCAGGGTTTTCTGTCAGCAAATTTCAACGATAAGATAAAGACCTCTGCATTCAAAGGATTGTCAAATTTGTGCAAATGTTCTTGATAATTAATGTAGAATGTTGCTGGAAAGTGCATGAAATATTGAAGACGTGCTGATCTAGCAAAATTTCGGGCTTTTATAAACATTCTTCTCTTATCTGAAACATCCTTAGTAAAATCAGGATAAATTGATATCATACTTTGGCTAAAACCCCACTTCAATAGACACTTTACTGATTCCTGGTGAAATATACATAAAATCTCAACTCTTATGGTAACATGAACGAATTGTAAAGTAATGATGTTGGAATTAGCTCCAGTCTTCTGTCTCATCAGAGGAATTTTAAATGTATGTTCAATCTTGATTGGAAACTCCATTCCTAAAGAGAGGAGATTTCTGAAAAATACCCTCCGTAAATTCAGCCAGATTTGGTTGGGTTGGGGGGTTCTCAATACCAATCACATGTATATTTTTCTTATGCAGTTGTGATTCTAGATAAGTAATTCATTTCTACAAAATATTATGACTGGCTTGTGTTATAGCCTCATAGGCATGTAGTCAATTTTCATATCTAGCCATTTTTTCTTATATCTGCTTTAGATCATTCTTAAGCTCAGCCAGATCTTGTTGAATTGGCTTCAGAGTTTATAGCTGAGCCAGAACCTCTTTTAATGAGTTAGTAGAAGAATCCTCCTTCACCATCTTTCCTGGCTCAGCAGATAGTGATGCAATAGGAGTTAAACTAACTGTTGATCATTTAGATTTAGTTGCTATGCCAATAGCTTGTTAGAAGCAAGATAATATGTAATAAAAAAGTTAATTACCCAGTAAACAAAGACCTTATCCACAGAGTCCAATAATTCAGGAGTTTGAAAGCTCTTTAACCAAGAGAGAAGCAAGAGACATGTTCTACAGCACCATCCCAAACCAGAAGTCTGTTTTCTTGATCTTGTCTGAAATTCAGTCCTTCTGTGATAAATTAGAGAAAAATTACCCTTTTCTGTCTAAAAGCAAAGACTTCAGTTGAGAATGCAGTGTTGCCTGGCAGACACACCTTCAGAGTACTAGTTCTCAGCTACATTCAGACATCATTAGTGTGGGGCTGCATTTTCTAAACAGCTATGCAGGTTTTAAAAGCCTGCTACCTTGCACTGAAAGTCAAGGAAACTGCATAATTTCAAGTGCTAGGACCTTGAAAGAAGGAGTAAGAAGGAGCAAAGGGGAAAAAATCCTGAAGTGACACTGTATTCTGCCTTTGGATAGACTTGCCACAAGATTGTGTATAATTACACTGTATCTGACCTTCCTCTACCTCTGGGCATAGATTCTATTACATTTTATTGCTCCCAAGTTTTGTGAAGTTCTTTGTAAAAAAGCATTTTATTAATCAAGCAAATGGCAATGCTCAGACCCCATTTTAATTTGTACTGTTTATTAAGCTTCTAGTTGCTGACTAAGTTAGCACCTATTGTTTACTTCTTCAAGATGACTCCCAGGTGATGCTTGCTTTCATATCTTTTTTCTTAATTTTCCACAGCAAAGAACAAAGTGAGCCAGACTTCACTAGAAAATATAACGCTTAATTGTAACCACCCACCATCTGACTGCACATGTAAAATGTTTGCATGCTTCCATCCTTTATTAACAAGGGAGTAGATTTAAGCCCATTAGGAATCATCTCATTGCCTCTGGCAAGCTCAAAGTGCTTCCATCATTTGCTGCATGATTTATTTTTCAGAATAATTGTTCCCCTTGTGGCAGAGATGCTTTGATTTTATAAAGTAATTCCTAGGAATTCAGCGACTGTCGGTTGTGGCCTTTTCCCAGGTCTGACTGCATTAGAAGCTGTGCCTGGAAGAGGAGAGGCACGGCACTAAATACGTATTACTTCGTGTTGGATACACCATTTCTGTCCATCAGTTTCCTTCATGATGCAGAATAGAAGAGTCATCGTCTGCTGTCCTACTTTTCATCTTTATACTGCTACTGTTATGTACATAAAAGGGAATAACCAAAGGCCAAAGTAACCAAATGCTGTTTCATATGGAACTGTCCATATTAAATAACCACAGTATTGTTTCCACATGTTTAGATATATAAATTCTTTTCTGTTGCTCTTGTCTCTCTCCCTGTTTTGCCTATGTTTTACCTCATTTTTTAACAGTTAACTGTTTTACTGTTTGCTGATGTTTAATAAATAAACATCAAGCTATACTTTTGCTAGCTGTGCTGAGTGGCATGCTTGCTTGTTGTCATCTAGATAATAGGCATTACTCGGAAATGTATTGGGTGCAAACTAAACTGGAATTTACCCATAGTAATTTTCTAACACTTCAAGAACTCAGTCCTCAATCTTCCTTTGTTGAAGGAAAACAACTGAACATTCTATTCATATGCACTTGAAAATAAGTGATAACTAGAAGTATATATTGTCCACAGAATTTGATTTGAGTCCATGTATATGCAGGACTCACTTAAAATTCTGCAATATTTCAGAATAATAGCAGCAGTTCTTGTGTAAAGAAAGTTTCCAACATGTTTATTAGAGGGATGTCAATGTATATGCAAAAGGTATGCATCATATCCGTGTCCTAGGCAAGACGTCTACACATTAAGAATTACAGGGACAGGGAAATTATGATGAATGGAAGTTTAAGGCTTAATGGTTTTCTGATCAGCTGGTACCAATGTCACTGAAAACATACAGGGATGAGTGATGATAGTGGATTGTGAAACCTAAAGTGTCAGAGCAAAATGATTTGAGCACACAGCATTTTACAAGAAAGGACCTAATAATTCACACTACATGATATCACAGATTCCAACAAATTTCTTTTCATATTACTGCTATGGGAGAAAAGTAAAATATGGAACTCTAAATTTTGCTGAAATCTTCTCAACAAGCCATGACTAAAATCTCTCCCTATATAGAAATCTATGGTGTCAATATAACATTTCTCTCTTTTACCCTATACCACCACCCTATTTTCCTTTTATGAAGAGTTTGGAAAAAAACATATCAATGTCTGCAGATAACCTCATTATATTCTGGTATTGCCTGAAGTCGAGTGTTTGTAGTCTCATGTTTACATTGCAAATATCTGTAAGAGAAAAAACACATTGGCTTTCAATATAGCCAGAATACCAACCATGCAGGGTTCTGGCTCACAAAGAGGCCAGTGTGATTTTTTTCCCCCCTTGCAAACATATGCACAAAACATATCAATGCTGCAGGGAACCTGACATTAATAGAGCAGCATTGGCAGACTGTGGTGGTTATCCAAAGTACCCATATGTGAGCATGCTGAATTGATAGTAGCTAAAATGGCTTATTCTCTGCTTCTGTGTATAACTATGAATCTGTAAATAAACTATTAGGAGAGTTCAGATACAGATTCTGTCTAAAAAGGAGCTTATTTTCTTGAATTTAGACATCTACTAAATCTGTTCAAATTACTTTAATCCAATTTGGTGTACAACAAATCAGTTGCAATTTATCACTGATCACCTTTGTCTTTTGTGAACCCTGTTTTATCCTGATTTAATGAATTAATGGTCCATAGAAGCAGCCTTCACACCTTTACCTCTTAAATGGAAAAAATAAAGAATGGAGTGGATTGGGCCAGCATGCATAGCTATGTTATACTCTGGCATAAGGCCTAAACAATTTATCTATCTATCTATCTATCTATCTATCTATCTATCTATCTATCTATCTATCTGTCACCAACTATTAGACTTTTTCCTCAGCTGTGGAATTGTAATTGTATGTGGGAATGACCTTGGGAGACAGGGGGAGAGCCGCAGGCTGGACAACTGGCACATAAAAAGTATCTCAGCTCACAGAAGGAGGGAGAGTGTGGGAAACATTTCAGAAGCCCCCCCCCCCCCCCAGTTTTCCAAAGAGTAAAAGGAGAGGAGGGCAGAAATACTTTCAGTCTTGCAAGGTTATGTTAATGTAACCTTATAATAAAGATAGAGCTACTATTCCTGGTTGTGCTTCTTGTCTGGACTACCTTACAGGGCTAACTGGAATGCACTCCATGAAGAATGTTTAGCAATCCTTTTGGTGACAACATTGCCCTCCCCTCAAAAATCAAGTTTTCATATTAACTTCCAACTAGTCTTCAAGGCAAGTTCAAATATCAAAAGCTCTATAGAATATTTATGTGTATAGCCCTTTATATAATATTTGGAAGTTAGGAAAACTATCAGAATACATTGATTCCTAAAGAAACTAAAATAACTACATTTTACTGACACAATATTTTACAAGATAGTCCTTATTGTGAAATCTTTATCATGTGCATCAAAGAATAATTGGATCATGATTTATGTCACAAAATGTTATGATTCTCTATTACATTGTTAAGTGTTAATTCTGCAGGATTTAGAAGTTTCCAAATGTTCTTTATAAAACTGTTATATAATAATGCAAACTGTTGTGTGATGCTTTTCACTCTGTTCTAAATTAACAAAGCTTGGCATAGCAGATCCTTTATCAAGATCATATATTTTCAACTAGAGCAATAGTGGAACAAGGTGCATATATTTATTGCAACTAGGTGCAATAAGGAGCAATAAGTGGCAGAGAGAGAGAAAAGTTAAAATAGAAGTAATAATTCATTTAAAGGCAATCTGTTCACCAAAGAACATCTCAAATGCAACATTACTATTGCAGTTCTCTCTCATCCTGAATTTAGACCACACTAGTTTCAGTTTATAGCAGAACCTTTAGACTATTCTAAAAAAAATGCTTGAAGCTACTTATTTCAACTCCTATAGCAAAACATCATGGAACATTACTGAAAGCACTTGAAATATAAAAGAAAGCTTAATCTGGAGCAAATCTACTAGGAGTTTACATGAAAAGTCATTATTTGCTTTTATGTAGAGAAAGACTGTAATGAGATTAAAACCCTATTCAGCTCTGTTTCCTGAACAAGAACAAATACTATGGCCATGCGTTATATGTCCAAATATAGAATCCCTTTGACAATTTTAGTTCTTTGCAGAAATTGCAAATTCCTTTCTGGATAAGACAGGAATTCCTTTTCAAGTGCATATGAGATATGAGATATAAACATACTGTATATAATACCACACACACACACACACATGAAAAAGTAGTGGAGTTACAGAGAATCTCTAAATCCAAATCTTCAAGGATATATCCTGGAAAATAAGAATCTCGAACTAAACTCCATTTTATTCCATGACTGATAATATGTATGCTATAAGTTAAACACTAGGTGCTACAATGAAGGGGGAGGGAGAGTGCCACATGTGAGTGGTAAGATTTCCTGGTTCCACCATTTTTGTCTGTGATTATTTATTACTGTTATAGCATTTACCCCTGTTCTCCCAGTAATTTCCACCTCCCTTTCCTAGGAGAAAGCAGTGATGTCCATCAGATTCATCAGGATGGGGCAAACTACGATTTCTGTCTCTTAATGACTCTGATCAAGATAGCTAACTATGAAAGTGTGAAACTGTTAAAGTGCATTAGAGTTCCCAAGACAAAAGAGGAAGTGTTGTTTTTCTTGCCAATGACTCTTATCTTGGGTTTTCTGGTGCCATTAGCCTACAATCTTGGGCATAAATTCAAGTGTGCGACAATATTCCTGGTGATTTGCATCAGGCTTGCTGGGAAGCAGCAATTGGATATTTGTCATGTGTATGTATTTGTGGGGAAGCTAAAGGTGTCAGCCTACTGGCAGATTACTGGTTAATTGATGTTGGATGTTCTTGTTTTTGTTTTATTTTTGTTTTAGCATTCACATTAGTCCTTTATAAAGTTAGACATCACAGTGCAATGATGGAGTTCTCCTTTGGCTTACTTACTAATAAGCTGGCTGTTAGGAAACTATTGTAGAGCTTTTACAAACTATTATTTATAGTTTGTAAAATCTCCAATCAGACATATACCAAATATCATAAATTTATTTGGAAAGGGACCATCATATTGAACACCCCATTTAAATATATTAAGTGCAGGAGAGCCCTGAACCCCTGAGTAATTGATTCTACTGTTGAAGTGCTTTTACTGTTAAGAAGTTGTTTTTCCTAACAACTTCTATGTGATAGTCTTTCAGGTATTTTAAATACCTATCACAGAACAATTGGACATTTAAAAAGCTTCTACTTACACAATTTTTTTTTTTTTTTTTTGTCTGCGCTCAAATAAAGACTCTTAAAAGCCCAGTTGCTTTTATGGGAAGAGTTTTCAATTGCTAAAAACCATAGTTTCTAGAAATTTTCTTGTTCCCCATTCATTAATTACTCTCCACTGCAAATACTCTTAGTGTAACTATGGAAAGTGGGTCTTATAAAGTTTCAGGTTGTACTACCAGCAGCTTCTAAAAGCCTGAGTGAGCCAGAGGACAAGGAAAACCATTTTTCTCCTCCCTTACCAAGTTTCTGTGTGTGAGCAAAGGGTGGGTTTGGATAAAGAGTCTGGGCCTGCATTAAATGCCAATTGCCTGGATCAAAAAAATCTTGTATGCCAGGGAAATGGGTTATGATGCTTTGTTTCCCGAAGGTATCTAGTATGGAACAAACTATTTTCATTAGTGGCTGATATAAAACTGAGTGAATTGTAATACCCTACTGGTTGGAGATATTTAACAAATAAGCATGACATTATCAATTGTATCATTGCTAATTGTTAATCCAAATATATTACAACTTTTATCACAAATCTTGCTGCCATTATTGCCCTTCTTTGCCCAGATGTCCTTTCATAAGCAATTCTAGAAATTAACTGAACAAATTGATGAGATTTTTAATTTTAAAAAAGCAGAAAAGAAAAATGAAATTGTAGTAAACCATAACCTATCATATCTCACATTGTGTCTCATAAGCCCATACTATATTTTCAATGAGAGCAGGCTTTCCAAAAGACAGACCCTACATCTGTCTGCATTGGTATCACCATCCAAATAGAAATGCAAACAGAAAAAAAGCTAATGCTAAGTGTAATTTCTACTTCCAAGAACATAATTCATCTGTTCTTTTAACAATGTTCATTTATTATTGCAATATTATTGTAGCTTTTTGTTTAATTTCTCATCTGAAAATCTTCCTTGACATTATATTATATGTGACCCAAATAAGTGCTTTGCAAAGCCTATTTTCCAGCATTGACAGATATATCATTTACTTTGTATATGTTTTAAAAAATAGAAGATAGGAATGGGGGGGGGGGATTTAATGTGTAAGCAAAAAGCAAGCTGAAAGTGAAAATTGTTAGAAAAGTCTACTTCATTTTTTAGATGTCACATAAAAGCCAAATTCACATAGTATCAGACATTTTTAGAAGTCCCACATGAATCCCCACTAGCTTTGCACATAACTGAGAAATCCAGCAGGTACTGCAGTGCTGTCAAAAATTTATATGATTAGTAAATGGGAACTGCCTGTTTTCCTAAAGTTAAAGCTGAGTGCTAATATAGATAACAGGAACATGATAACTAGGTCATCTCTGCTCCAGGCAATAACTAGATATAAAACCTTTAAAATAACTCTTTGAGCTATTCTGTTCATAGTAATACTCTTAGTAATACTCTTTTTATAGTAATACTCCTTTTATTAATTCTTTTTCTTCTTGGGTGTCAGAATAATTAGGTTTGACCAAGAGGTCACTTGGACATGCCCCATACCTGTAATTTGTTTGCCTAAGGAGCTTGTTCCTTTTTATGTTCTGCCATGTTCTGTTTAATATGGATCCTTAGAGGAGATTTTGAATATTCTCTACATAAAGATGTCTTTAAAAAAAAAACTCTCTGGAGTTTAATTAGCAATGCCTTTCAACTCTTTTTGCTTGAGGAACCCATGTAATATGTTACAATATCCTGTAGAACTCCAAACACTTTTCCCAGTTTATGCACTCAGACTTTAAAAAAAAAATAAGGAAATCAATACTAATTACAGTTTCATTTTCTTTCCATAAGTGCAAGCATCAATAAAACAAATAAATCATTAACATACAGTTTGCTTGTTTTTCCATACATCTTAAAAATAAAAATTGATTTTGTACACTGAAGGTTTGAAGGACACAACATACATTCCATGTTCAGAAGTACAAAACTAATACACAGAGATGTATAGAGAAAATCCACAGTACTTGGCATCCTTATTAAAAGAAAGTAAGTGTGTTAAAGTAATGTGATTGTCATAATATCTGACATTCCACACTAATGTTCATATTCTAATGTGATTATGATAATGATATAGATGATCAGGATGAAAAAAGTGTATTTACATGCACAATTAGACTGGACAGTAATGATAACCCTGCTCTCAAATAATTAATTATTTTTACATAACCAGTGGTAGGAATGCACAAACACACACACACATTTAAAAAAGGCACAGAGAAACAAATGTGCAAAATGTTGTTATATAGAAGTAGAGCTTGGCTATAGCTGGGAAAGAAGATTAAGAGACTTAGTCAAAAAACACAGAGATAAGGTGCATTTTGAGGAAGGATTTGAAGGAAAGGAAACTTACTGCATAATAAATCGCTTTTTGGAAAGTGCTACAATGGGGAAAAAATGAATGTATGGCTTTCAGTTCAGCAAATCCACTATATTTTCTGTTCTGGAACAAGTCTAACCCACTACAATAAATTGACAATTCATCAATACATATTTTAATTCAGTTTCAATTTTCCTACTGAAACCATCTTAGGCAACTCAGCTGTGATTTCTTGGTCATCATAACCATCATAGGGCTTTTTCCAAAAAAATCATGTTTCCAGTGCTATTGGCAATACATACACTCAACATGATGTATTCAGCCAAGACTGAGGTGGGAGGAAGGGGGAATTTTCTATGCTCCATTATAATGGCAGGTGAAATTAAATTTACAATTATCACTGTTTTCTATAGTAGTGGTGTAGTAAGATAGAAATTATTGCAAAAAATATTATTATTTCAAGGAGGAACGAGTGCTGTCAGTAAAGTTCGATTGTGTGTGTGTGTGCATATGTATTTATGCATATGTATGTGCATGCGTACATGGATAACTGATAGATAGAAAGTTTGGGGGAGATTGTTTGCTTTTTCAAGGTATAGGAAAAGCTCAGTGTTGGTAGAACAGCTGCAACTCATTTCTATGCTTTCCTGCAATGATATACATATATTCCTAATAGTAAAAGCTTCTCAGAGATAAGGATGACAGTTTCCATGGTTCTGAGAAGGTGTCAATGTCTTAAAAGGGGCAGGCAAGTAGATTTTTTCTTTGAACTTCTCAATCATCTGTAGATCTGTAGATGTGTGTCAGGGAGAAAGGCCAACTGGGGTCTATCTAATCCCAGCAACTAATGTTTCTTTCTTCCTCTCTTGTTCAGTCACCATTTTGTAACAGCTTAGTGCTGCTATGTAATAAGCACTGTTAACAGTAAATTGAATCAGTTGAACTTGTCTTGTTACTGATGGGAGTACTAAAATTGGTCCAATTAAGTTAGATCCCCTGAAATTTGTGGAATCCTGGAGATATTTAAATCCTTTGGGAGAGTTTGTGGTTAAAATGTTTAATGCTTTTTGATGGATGTGGATTTAGAAGACCATTTCTCTTCACCAGTGTTTCCCAGCTTTGGCAACCTTTCAGTAATGCTTGTGCTGACTGGGAATTCTTGAACCTCAGGAAATGGTCAAAGTTGGAAACTACTGCTTTAAACACTGCCTGTCAAGTCCAGACCAAAGCCTTCCTGAATGCACATCCCAGGCTGATTTTCATTTGACTCAACCTTATCCCAAACATGAACTTCTAGAACTACCTGGAAGATGTTTCATAAGGACAGTCTATATTTATCTCCTTGGAAGCTACACCCTCTGCCCTAGAAAATCCCCTGTTGAAGTCCTGACCTATTAGTGGACTCCTTGAAAACTGTTTTTTAAGTAATTTTAATTATTAGCAATTAGGTAGCTAAGCCTAATAATTTTTTCATTAGTAGACACCATGCCTTATTTTAAACTGCAGCTGATAACACACACACACACACACACACACACACTTTATTTTTCTGTGTTGCATTCTTTCAAAAGTGTACCAAACTGGGAATTAGAGTTGAGTTAGAGTTGTTTTTGTTTTTTGGTTATGTATTTATCTTATTCATATGGCTACCCATCTATCCAGGAAACTTTGGGCCATGAACAAAATTAAAACAGAGAATTTCATTAAAACAACAGACCAATTAGAACTGCCTTGAGGCTCAATAAAAAGACAAATCTCCTAGATATATGTATCTATGCCAAAACTCCCATGCAAACATCCTGACCCCAGTGGTTGGGAGAAAGTCTTGCTATGCTCCAGCAATCTAGGCTTACATGTTTACCGGGTTCTTAAGGACTGAAAAGGAAAGCTATGGAAAAGAGGCCTGTCTTTGGAAATGCAACATTTAGACCTGACACCTTTCATTTTTACAAATGTCCATTCTAGTTTTCTTACCACCATTGTACCCATTGTATGTTGAAATAAAGCAGGTGTAGCAGAACTGGTCCTTAAAACTTTAAACTTCAGATATTTTAACAACTATTCACCAGGCACTATATCTTTTTCATAGGCAAGATCTTAGGTGATTTGGAAGATAACAGATGGTCAATACCCAGTTACATATAGCTTCTGGAATGGGTTTGTATTGAAATGTTGCATTGTATGTCGTTAGTCTAGGGAAAAACAGAATTTGTGTTTTCTAAGCAAATTTTGATAACATCAGCTATGAATTGATTTTAAGGGCTTTGTGTTAGAACCCAAATAATACCATGATTCTGCTTTTATATCTGGATTGGTTTCAGAAATAGTGTAAGTGTTTTTTCTCAATCCCCAAACACTGGGCTGTGAGATTATGCAAAAGTTCATTTCATTTCCATTTTCTTTAACAACTACACGAAACTGCTGAGCTGGATAAGATCATCAACAATACACTGATGGCATCCTGCTGTTTCTCCTTGACATCTGTATCAGGTTAAGCTGTGGTGATGCTGAACCATCTGTGCAGAGGCTGCCCCAACTTATAATGGGTTGAATAAGGACTGATAAATTGAATCTGAAACCCATGCAGTCTAGAATCTGAATGTGCAACCTATTCTGGCATTTACAATGGGATTTGATCCAGCAATTTTTGTTTGACTACTAAGAGTATTTTAGTGGTAGATTGCCATTTATGATTAATCCTGGGTGAGGATAATCTAGTTCATGACCTGGTAACTTCTTGACTGGATTGCAGCAATGCAGTGCTTATATTCCTATACTGGAGACTTTAAAGACTCCCCAGAAGCAAGTGCAGAATTCAGAGCAATCACATTACTGTGATTATAAAGAAGCTGTTTATTTTATTCCAAGCAAACTCAAGCTGATAATGATTATCTTTAAAGTTCTAAATAGCTTGACTATAAAGCATATACAGTTACTAGGAACTCTGTGAAGGTACAAATGATGGCAATGTTGCAAGTGATTTGGCATTGGCCCCAAACCTTTTTTGTTTACTGAGGCATTTTAACTGGTTGTTTTCATCTGTAATGTTTGCTGCCTTGTTTGTTTGTCTCTCATGATTATGTGGTTTTGGTGTTTTTATTGTATTATTGTATTTTTAACTTTATTTGTATATTGCACACAGGAATCCACAAAATGTTTTACTAAATAAATACATACATTTATGTGCAATTCAATGGCTGGCCACACATTCTCAAATAACATTGTATATCGGGCTAATCTTGATTTACTATTGTTTACATATAAAGCCAAGAGCATACAGCTACCAACAACAATATTTATTGCACAAAACACAAGCACAAGTACTATGGAGCAAACCTCAGAATTACTTTTAACTAGATACCTTGAAATTTCAGAAATGGCTTACAATGCAGACTACTCATTTTGCATTCTATATATATGTTATCAGAGAGCAAAAGGAAGATTTGGAACAGAAGCTAGCTATCAAATGGTCTGCAAACAAATCAAAACACTCCCCTAAATTGCTGAAGAAGCAATTTGAATGCTGTTAAATAAATACCTTTGAATCTATGTTATATGCATGCCATCTAGTTGCTTTTTTGTAATATTAAATAATGCAGTGAGAAAGATATAAAAGTTTAGTTTCAAAGAACAAGCCTAGGGGTGGGGGGAAGAGTTAAACAGTGTTATATTGGAAAAAGCAGTGCAATAGTAATCCAAACAGAGATAGAACAAACAAGGATATAATTTATTGTTTAATTTTACAGTTCACTTCCAAGACAAATTTAAACTTTTCCTTTTTCTAATGGCCATATGTTAGTGGCAAATATTTTGTGAATGGACATGTCTTCACAGCAGCCATGATGATGCCCTAGTATTTCTTCAGGACTGAAAATACGCTGACACCTCAAAAAATATTGTCTTCCTTTGCTGTTCAATTACATCCAGAAGCTGTAAACTAAGACAGGAGACTGAATTTAAGGAATGAGAAGATAATTTTCAGAGAAATGTCATCCTTGAGTCCCCTTTTTTGTGCATTAAATCATGATTAACATTATCTGATAAATTAAACTTTTTTTCAGTATTATAATTCATTGGAAGTACTAACAGTGACTGAAATGTACTGTAACTATCTTATATTTGTGAATATTGCAAACATCAGGTGTTCAGTTGTAGGTCATTCCAGTCCTAAATCAGGGATACTTTCTCAGTTACAATAATATACCACTGATTTGTGTGTGGAAAATTTCAGAAGGGAAAGCTGTTGGCAGCAGTGTCTGCAGGGAGGCAAGAGGCATCAAATGACAAATTCCACATCACACTGTGATACAAGATCCACCCCTTTTGTATATGCATTGTGGTGTGACATGCATGTGTGAAAGGGGTAGAACTTGTGTCATGATAATGGAATACTGCTTTTGTGATTTTAACGATATCAGTAGACCTGTAGATACCTCTCTTTTAAGTTTATTATACTTCTGTATGTGATGTCACAAAGACTGCTAAGAAAATGGTATGTTTACTTCACTAAACTGATTGAACTAAAATAGGAACTGTCTTTTATAAAACATGGCTCTCTATCATTGTTTTTTCCTATGTCCACATATATATCATTTGACGGTATTTTCTTACAGCATTTCTAGAACTATCGATTGTCCCAAAGAGCAACATGATTGCTCTGATGCTTGCCATTTTCCAAATGTCTCTCACTTTCTCTCTGTCTCACACACACTCCTTAATTCCCATCCCTGTATCTGGCTTTTAAATGTTATTCTACCCATTTTCTGCTTGAATACTTTTGGAAGCAAACATTAATGCAAATAATCATCCTTGTTACTTTCGCTTCAAGGATCTGGATACACAGAATAGTTTTTTCTGGGTTTTTTTTTTTAGTGACTTATTCACTGAATAAGTGGAACATCTTTTTTTTTAAATAGAAAGTAACAGTAAAGTCAGTCTGATCAGATATTAAATATAGTAGTTTACTGGAAATTGTTTTGTCTTGTTTCCTCTTTTTCACCAAGAAGAAAAAGATGATCGGACACTCAATGTAAATAAACTGGAAAAAAAAAAGGCTCCATACTAAAAACAAACAAAAAAAGTTCAGTTTAGGAAATACATGTCTTTTGCCCTATTTCTAGTTTAGACAGAAAGAGAGGAAGAGGGGAGGGGAGCAAGTACAATTATATATGTACCCCTCCAACCTTGGTTTATGTAGGCTCGCTATACTTTAGACCATGACTTTTGTGTTAAGGTCAGATAAACTGGCAGCTCTTCCATGTAGAACATTGTTGTATAAGCAGCACTGTACTGTGGACTTGTGGACAACTAGTACATTGTTAATTACATTTTTCATTTGCAGTGATATGTGGCTTCTGTTTTGCATCTTATCTTTTTTTCCCCTTTATCTAATTGGCTTTTAGGAGATTCTAGCAGAGATTTTTGTTTTCCAGATGTTGATGTTGATGTGATTTAAATAGTCTCATTCAATTTATATTTCTAAACTTTTTTGTTTTCATCATTGAAGTTGTTAACTGGAAGAATAAGCTTCCCTTGCTTTGAAAGAGTGAATTATCTTCAATTTCATATGCTTGGACTGATTCTGAGAGAAGCCTAACATTGTTGGAAGTAGGCAGGACAGGAATCCCCACCTGAGAAGTGAAAGTATTTATTCACATGTGACTAAAATTGTTCTCACCTGGCTAATTGTACACTCCACCTAATGAGTCAATCACCTATTTAGGCTTTACTAACAGCTTTACTGCACATTTAAAAAACAAAACAAAACTGTAGCAATGAATCAACTGGAATGTTACCCAAATTTCTGGACATACCATATTCACTATTTTATTATTTTGAATCTAGACAATTGCAGATAAATAGTAAATGTGCATTCAAACCTGTAGAAAAATATTTCATTCAAGATTTTACATGTAGAAGTTGTATTAAGTTCTATTCATTTAGGGAATCAAAATGCTAATGCTCAGTGTTTTTTCAAGCATTTGGAAAAAAATTAAATCTTCCAAGAATCTCAAAACAGTGTAGGAACTCTTGGCCATATTTTAACCACATATTATTGTTATGCACATATATAGAAAGAACTCTATATTGCTTATAAATGAAAACAGTTAATTTTAAAATATTATGTAATTTAAATTATTCTGAGTGTATAATGAATATATTATTTAAACAAGACTTTCTCTGTATGTGTATGTGCATAAATTTTATTGTTGTCAGCATTTTTTTTACAAAGCTATAAGACCCTAGAATTAAAACACTATTTCACTATGTAAAACAATGGCAGTTATAAGAAATTCTGTGATTCTTCTGATGATGCTAAGGTTTTAGTTTGATAATACAAAACAAATCAAATAATCTTCATAACTTCTGATTACAAGCAGAATTATTACAGTAGGACATAAGTTGCTATAGAAAGGACATTGAAGGAACACACGGGCCAATCATAGGTTCTCTAAATTGCAAAGCCAAATCTATTCTGAAAAAGGGCTATTATTATTCTTTTCCTTCCAATATCTTAGAGGCCAAGAAACTAAAGTAGATCAAAGAAAATGTTCTACAGTGTATAGGACAGGTAATACTGAATAGGTAGTTCTGGCATGAAGGTTGTCCTTTTTAATCCTGCTAGTATGCTGCCTAGGTAGTCCTGTTTAGCCTAGAAAGCTATACTGAACAGTCACTGCCAAACTGTGGTTTTAGCTCTGTAGAAGCTGCACTGGTATAGAATGTTCTGGTTTCTGGTTTTCCTGAAAGAGGAACAACTGCCAAAAAGGGTCGTGGAGGTGGGGGAATCATTGAAAAGGTGAAGCTTAAGCCAGAAATACAGTCAGTATATATGGACCCTTAAGTCCAGCAGAATCACCCGAGTTTCTAAGTGGATACTACATCCACTTAGGACCTGAAATTGTTATAAGCACATACTGGAGAACTGTGTAACATAAGGGAGATGGATTTGGCATAATGTAATTAATTAATAAATAAATAAAATTTAGCTGCAAAGAGTTTTATGGCAACATGTATGCATTTGCCTCTTATGGTATGAAGAAAATCCAGTATGGCCAATGTTATTCCGAGATATTTGAAAGATGAAATCTGCTCTATTTTATTATTTTTTTATCTGCACTCAGGGTGCATAACATATAAGTCCTTTGGAAAAATAACAACACATCATTTTGATCTTGAATTAGCTTATTGACTGGCTTTCTTCCCTACAGTACTCCACTAGCAATCAAAAACTTCTAAGGCTAACCTGTTAAAGAAAAAAATAGCTGTATCATCAGCATAAAGAAGCTCATCAGCTGTTGAGTGTAGGATGGTAGAATTCTATTTTTGGTTAAGGTGGTGACAAAATGAACTCACATACTGTAAATACTAAAAAAGAAAGAGTGGGGCAGAATACAGCTGTTACATTCCCTTCTGAATTGGGATAACAGGAGACAAGTTAATCACATCTATTGCATATTGTAATTCAGTATTGTGAAATCTTGTCTAATGGTATTTTCATGCAACATCCTAATTAAGCAAAGTAACTTCCAGTCTATGGATGAGTGAAGCTACTTTAATCAAAGTCTTTCTCTGGCAATGGAATAAAAAGCTGATTTTAATTCAATAAAGGTGACATATAAATAGTGGAAGAGACATGTGTGTGTGTGTTTTCTCTACTAAAAATTGTAAGACAGCTCATTGGCCATAGTGACTTGTCTCTGAAATCCACTTAAATTGCCAGAGCTTTCAGTGTTTATATATTAAAATTATATACAAGCTTATTGGTCAGCTTAAGACTTCAGTTAAATCAACTTTGTTTTAATTTCATATGACCTTTTTAATTCAGTTTCATTAACGTTGGCCTATGTCCAGATAGCAACCACTTACTGCCATCTGAGGCTTAACCCTCACCTGGTTTCCTTGGACAGTTCCACTGTGGCTAAGGGTAATGGTGTAGTTTAGTCAATCCTAGGATTTGATGGTCCGAAATGGCACAATTCTTTTTTGCGGCAGACCAGTCCTCTTCTCTTTGAAAGCTCATACAATGCTTTGTTATATCATTTTATCATTATTAACCCATTAATAACAAATGGCTAAAACCTCCTATCTTAAGTGAAAACCCTGTTTGATCAGGACTGGGTAGATTTAGCAGCTTTTAGAAGCTGCAAATCTAGCAACTGTCCCATCATTATAAATTGGCTATTAGATATTAAAATAAAGTATAAAAAATACAAAGAAAGAAGCAAATATTTATATACATTAACTGGAGCTGTTTTTCAAGTCACAAGGGGCAGATCTGCCATTCCTTTTTTGCAGATAATTGTGAGGTCCACAATTAATAGGAAGGTTTGGCCAGAAGCTAAGATTCCATCTAAAAAGTGGGAAAAGTTTTTACAGTGAACAATATAGGCTGTCCCAGCTGGCTTTTTGCTTCAACCTATTTATTTCATCAGTATTCCCATCTGGCCACCATCTGGAATAGTCCCTCTTCCATTTGGAAATTGTTGAATTAATAAACTAAAAAAATGGAAATGCTCCTGTTAGTGATCGAATTCCCCCAAATTGCTAAGAGGTAATATTAACTGGTGAGTTTCTCCCTGGCCTTCCTAATAGCAATACATTCCAAATGCCTAAAGACTGGAACTGGTCTATTACTAACTCATTTTTAAGGAAAAGTATTGCATAAATCCCTCCAATTATCACTTGGTCTCCTAAGTGTGTATGCACACACTTTCTCTTTTATAAACTTGGCTAGGACAGGGAAAACCTTTATACAATAATAACTTTATTCTATTTTTATTTCTATTTATTTTTTACAAGGGAATATATTCATTCTATTTCTCTGTTTTGATACACAGTAATAGTAACACATGGCCAGCACACTATTCCATTTCAGAAGAAAGAATCAAGCATTTATATTACATAGTCATGTAATATAACCACCTGATATCAACATCAGTTGATAAAGTAATTTACTGTAAAGGCAGATGCCTTTTTTTTTTCTCCTTTTTTTCCAGGCTACACAGGCAAAACATCCATCATTTTGTTCAGTCATGGATGTTCTATTTTATCTTCTAGTATTGGCCATTTAATTTTTTTCAGCCATACTCTGTATTGGTTGAATCTAAATTCAATCCACAGTCAAAGAGGTAAATAATATACAAATAGTAAAACAAATTGAAAAATTTTTAAAGCAACAAAGATTTCTTTTGATAGATAACAGTAGAAAAAGTAAAACTGCTTTTCTATAAATTAATATACCTAGAGGTAAAACTATTTTGTAATATGGCAGGATGTAATAAATGTAAAACAAATATAGAGAAATATTTCCCTTGAAAATGTTAACCTTTTAGTTAGCAAATATAGACACTGTACAAGTGTAGGGTAGAAGCAATAATCTTTATACAGATGGGAAATTCAAATTATACAGATGGGAAATGTTACGGATACATAACAGATTTTTTTAAATCTCATATTATAATTCAAAGTTTAATCAAATTAAACCATGTCTTATCCATGTCTTGTCCATGCTCAGCTATTGTCTAGAAAAGGTGTTTGTGAATTGAATCATAATCTATCAGAAAGTTATATACAATCCACCATCCTTAAACTCCCAGAGTAGAGAGGTATGGATGTTACATTAAGTTATGTCCCTGTGTAGATTCTGATGGATTCTATATTTCCCTTTCTGCAATATCACTGAGCACCAGAACCTAAATAGCTCCTGAGGCTAATGCATTGTATAATCATCTAAAGTGCAATGGCCCATGAGTTCAATTTCCAGTAGAGGTTTTGAATCTCATGGAAAGGGTCTGGCTATGTATATCTGATGAGTCTTAGTATGGACGAAACCAGTCGTGTACTGCTTCCTGGTGGTCAATATAATTGAAAATATCAAACAGGATGTAATATACAGGTGAAACTCAAAAAATTAGAATATCGTGCAAATGTTCATTTATGTCAGTATGGCAACTCAAAAGGTGAAACCAATATATGAGATAGACGCATTACATGCAAAGCGAGATATGTCAAGCCTTACTTTGGTATAATTGTGATGATTATGGCATATAGCTTATGAAAACCCCAAATTCACAATCTCAGAAAATTAGAATATTACATGACATCAATAACACAAGGATTGGAAATAGAACAATATCGGACCTCTGCAAAGTATAAGCATGCATATGTACTCAGTACTTGGTTTGGGCCCCTTTTGCAGCAATGACTGCTGCAGTGCGGCGTGGCATGGATGCTATCAGCCTGTGGCACTGCTGAGGTGTTATGTAAGACCAGGATGCTTCAATAGCGGCCTTCAGCTCCGCTGCATTGTTCGGTCTCATGTCCCTCATCTTTCTCTTGGCAATACCCCATAGATTCTCTATGGGGTTCAGGTCAGGCGAGTTTGCTGGCCAGTCAAGCACAGTAATCCTATGGTCATTGAACTAGATTTTGGTACTTTTGGCAGTGTGGGCAGGTGCCACGTCCTGCTGGAAAATGAAGTCAGCATCCCCATAAAGCTCGTCTGCAGAAGGAAGCATGAAGTGCTCCAAAATCTCCTGGTAGATGGCTGCATTGACGCTGGACTTAATGAAGCACAGTGGACCAACACCAGCAGATGACATGGCTCCCCAAATCAACACAGACTGTGGAAACTTCACACTGGACTTCAAGCATCGTGCATTGTGTGCCTCTCCATTCTTCCTCCAGACTCTGGGTCCTTGGTTCCCAAATGCGATGCAAAAGTTGCTCTCATCAGAAAAGAGGACTTTGGACCACTGGGCAACAGACCAGTTCTTTTTTTCTGTAGCCCAGGTAAGACGCTTCTGACATTGTTTGTTGTTCAGGAGCGGCTTGACAAGAGGAATACGACATTTGAAGCCCATGTCCAGGATCCGTCTGTGTGTGGCAGCTCTTGATGCACTAACTCCAGCCTCAGTCCACTCCTTGTGAAAGACCCCACACTTTTGAATGGCCTTTTCCTGACAATCCTCTCCAGGCTGCGGTCATCCCTGTTGCTTGTGCACCTTTTTCTACCACACTTTTCCCTTCCACATAACCTTCTATTGATGTGCTTTGATACAGCACTTTGGGAACATCCAACTTCTTTTGCAATTACCTTTTGGGGCTTTCCCTCCTTATGGAGGGTGTCAATGATG
Source organism: Liasis olivaceus (assembly GCA_030867105.1). Lineage (NCBI taxonomy): Eukaryota > Metazoa > Chordata > Lepidosauria > Squamata > Pythonidae > Liasis > Liasis olivaceus. The sequence goes on from CM061352.1 coordinate 69,625,437, forward strand.
GTTTTCTGCACAACTGTCAGGTCAGCAGTCTTTCCCATGCTTGTGATTCCTACTGAACCAGCCTGAGAGACCATTGAAAGGCTCTGGAACCCTTTGCAGGTGTTATGGATTCATTAGCTGATTAGAGTGGGACACTTTGAGCCTAGAATATTGAACCTTTTCACACTATTCTAATTTTCTGAGATTGTGAATTTGGGGTTTTCATAAGCTGTACGCCATAATCATCACAATTATACCAAAGTAAGGCTTGACATATCTCGCTTTGCATGTAATGCGTCTATCTCATATATTGGTTTCACCTTTTGAGTTGCCATACTGACATAAATGAACATTTGCACAATATTCTAATTTTTCGAGTTTCACCTGTACAGTATGGTATCTGCTTTGTCTGCAAGGTTTGTGTGTGTGTGTGTGTGTGTGTGTGTGTGTGTAATTCCTCCCTTCATAGAAGTGGATGGAATTCCAGTAAAGCCTCATACATGAAGACATGATGTAATGTAACATCCATATCTCTACCCTGAGAGCTTAAGAAAAGATGGACTACATATGCCATTCTGATCACAAATCTGTTTTATATCCACACATGTGGGCTGTGAAGTCTTTCTTTACTATCAGTGTTCCACTTATGACAGATAAGTGCTCTCATCTGTAACCATTCTTTGGCCATGTGCAGGTTAGTGATCAGGCAGCAAGGGTTTACTGATGCAGTTTCAAATACCATCCTGATTTCAGCTTTTGGAATAAGAACTTTTATACTCATGAACATTTGTTCTGAATAACTCCATCGTATATGACCCAAATAATTTATCTACTACAAGTCAGTTTCATGGACGATAAACACCACATTGTGGCTAGACTCTAGGAGGGGCCATTTTTTTAGATTTTGTTTCCTTCTTCAAACCTTCCGAAAGATAAATTCTTATTGAAAAACAAAATGGAAGTATTGGGATTACAAGTAGGTTCAAGTAGGTACAACCTTTGAAAAATACATAACATAAGAAAGCCATCAATCACCAACAAAGCAGCCTATTACTGGGGTCAGTTGGAAAAGAAAAGGTAAAAATTAATTGAAGAGTGAAACTGCTTTCTAAAATGCAATAGTCCATGAGTTCTGGAGTGATAGAAACATTAATATGTGGTAGGATTATTTCTCTTTTCCTTTCCACCATCTGTTCCTATTCTGAAAATAGTAAACAGAACTTTTTAAGACCAACAGACACTTTCAAATGTCACTACTTTCCTTCATTCTCTCCTTTCCAACCCTCTGTCATGTAGTCTGACAACGCAGCCCGTGATCCAAAGGATCACCTTACCTTTTCTAACACTTATTGATGCTAAAGTGAAATTTCTAGTTCATGCTTATTCCTCACAGCCTTTCTGCCCATTTTCACTTATTTTATAAAAGGAGAAGTAAAAAAAAAAGTGATTTCGCTTTCAAATGTCCAAGCTTCCAAGCTCCCTGTCATCAAATGCCCACTTCTGATTTTTCTTTTGATTATTTTACTGTCAAAAGAATCTCTACACAACTTTTACTAATAGGAAGGATCCTGAAAAACATGAATTTCCTAAACATTTTTTCATTATAAATGTGGAATAAACTGGACTAACTGGAGTCCCTGCTTTAAAAACATTAAGAGATTGGTTGTCTATTTACACCAGGCTACATCCTTTTGAATAAATAGTCATTTTCTCCGCCCACATTTTTCTAAATAATTGTTATTTTTATTTATTTATTTATTTATTTATTTATTTACTTACTTACTTACTTACTTATTTATTTTATATTTCACATTTGTCATCACCCATCTCCTTAGCAGCGATTCTGAATGATTTACAGGAAAAGAATAAATATTAATTAAAATACAATAAAGCCATAGTCCTACAAATAATAAATATCTTCCAACATTGATGGTGAAATTAATAGGCTTGGGGAGTGTCCTCAAGGTACCAGCCACCCCCAGGGTTGTTTTTTAACAAATAGTGTACTGATATCAAATAGGCATCCAGTTAAAAACATGTTTTTAAAAAAAAAAAAAGTTGCTGCAATTCAGTAATTTAAAACAGGACTAAATGCATAACAATGCATCAGGAAAAACAATTTCATTGGGAGGAAAAAAAAGCCTCACCCCCAACACATTAAATATTAGTTTATCTTGCTATGGTGTACCACAGTTTAGGGACTGAGTCTGTCCAAAAACCAAATTTAGTCTCCAACCTAGTCTGGTTGTCAATATTATGTAGAAGATGGGGCTATGGAGCCAGAAACTCCATTCCTGGGTAGAAATGTCACCCCAAAATAACAGAATTTCTAATATCCATTCATCACCCTTCTTACTGGGCTTTGAAGAGTCATTAAAAGTTCATTCTTCAGGAAGGCTTTGGAGCATGTAAAAGGTTAGTCTAAATCCAGGGATTGTCTGTCCTTAGGTTCTTACTGGAATGATGCTATGTTCTTAAACTGCTTTTTGGTGGCACAGAAGCCCTAGTAAGTAATAAGGGCAAAGCAGAAGTCTTGTAAGATAGGATAGACTGATCAATTAAATCTGTGAGACAGGACCTTCTACTTGTGTCTGAATACTCTGGAAAGCAGAGTCACAAGTTGGCATTCAAACACCAGCTCACTCACCATATACAGGTGAAACTTGAAAAATTAAAATATCGTGCAAATGTTCATTTATGTCAGTATGGCAACTCAAAAGGTGAAACCAATATATGAGATAGACGCATTACATGCAAACCTAGATATGTCAAGCCTTACTTTGGAATAATTGTGATGATTATGGCGTACAGCTTATGAAAACCCCAAATTCACAATCTCAGAAAATTAGAATATTACATGACATCAATAACACAAGGATTGGAATAAAACAATATCGGACCTCTGCAAAGTATAAGCATGCATATGTACTCAGTACTTGGTTTGGGCCCCTTTTGCAGCAATGACTGCCGCAATGCGGCGTGGCATAGATGCTATCAGCCTGTGGCACTGCTGAGGTGTTATGGAAGACCAGGATGCTTCAATAGGGGCCTTCAGCTCCGCTGCATTGTTCGGTCTCATGTCCCTCATCTTTCTCTTGGCAATGCCCCATAGATTCTCTATGGGGTTCAGGTCAGGCGAGTTTGCTGGCCAATCAAGCACAGTAATCCCATGGTCACTGAACCAGGTTTTGGTACTTTTGGCAGTGTGGGCAGGTGCCAAGTCCTGCAGGAAAATGAAGTCAGCATCCCCATAAAGCTCATCCGCGGAAGGAAGCATGAAGTGCTCCAAAATCTCCTGATAGACAGCTGTGTTGACCCTGGACTTAATGAAACACAGTGGACCAACACCAGCAGATGACATGGCTCCCCAAATCAACACAGACTGTGGAAACTTCACACTGGACTTCAAGCATCGTGCATTGTGTGCCTCTCCATTCTTCCTCCAGACTCTGGGTCCTTGGTTCCCAAACGAGATGCAAAAGTTGCTCTCATCAGAAAAGAGGACTTTGGACCACTGGGCAACAGACCAGTTCTTTTTTTTTTTTCTGTAGCCCAGGTAAGATGCTTCTGACGTTGTTTGTTGTTCAGGAGCGGCTTGACAAGAGGAATACGACATTTGAAGCCCATGTCCAGGATCCATCTGTGTGTGGTGGCTCTTGATGCACTAACTCCAGCCTCAGTCCACTCCTTGTGAAAGTCCCCAACACTTTTGAATGGCCTTTTCCTGACAATCCTCTCCAGGCTGCGGTCATCCCTGCTGCTTGTGCACCTTTTTCTACCACACTTTTCCCTTCCACATAACCTTCTATTGATGTGCTTTGATACAGCACTTTGGGAACATCCAACTTCTTTTGCAATTACCTTTTGGGGCTTTCCCTCCTTATGGAGGGTGTCAATGATGGTTTTCTGCACAACTGTCAGGGTTTGTGATTCTTACTGAACCAGCCTGAGAGACCATTTAAAGGCTCAGGAACCCTTTGCAGGTGTTATGGATTCATTAGCTGATTAGAGGGGGACACTTTGAGCCTAGAATATTGAACCTTTTCACACTATTCTAATTTTCTGAGATTGTGAATTTGGGGTTTTCATAAGCTGTACGCCATAATCATCACAGTTATACCAAAGTAAGGCTTGACATATCTCGCTTTGCATGTAATGCGTCTATCTCATATATTGGTTTCACCTTTTGAGTTGCCATACTGACATAAATGAACATTTGCACGATATTCTAATTTTCGAGTTTCACCTGTACATACCTAATGCTCCTATCTTTCCTGCAACAACAGTTCTGTGAGGTGGGTTGGGCTTCAAAAGATTGACTAAAACTACAATCTCCCAGTTTCTAGTCCAGCACCTTAGCCACTATATTAAACAGATTCCATGTCATGTAAAATGTAAGATGAGGTGTGGTTTAAATTATTTATAACGCACAAGTATTGAGAACTTTGGATATTCAACATGTGAATATAAGCTAAGATAAAGTGCTTATGAATGTAGCTCGCAAATTGGATTGTATTCCCATTTTTTTAATTCCAGTTGTGTAATTCTATGATTTTATATTAGAATACTTCCTATGTACTTTTATTTAAAACAGCAAAATTGGGAATATTTATTCATTTTATTTATTTAACCTCCTACCGTTTCTTTGAGAGCTCAAGGTGGCATATATGATGATGTCCTCTGTGAAGTAACTTGAGTTTAGAGAAAATGTTTGGTCCAGAGACACCCAGGGAGCTTGATGATCAAGTGGGAACCTGAGCCTGCTTCATAACCCTAGTTTCTTCTTCTGTGCAAATCCATCAGTTGTTTGAAGAAAATAATTGTCCTGATATATGACAAAAATGATGCAGATGTGTGTAAGAAATTTTGATCCACCACACGTCAAGAAAAAGCTGCTTTAAAACTTTCTGCAGATAAGGTACCTATCTAAAATACAATGACAGTTGCCCTGCTATAATCTTATGGATTATAAAATCAAACACTGATCTGTGCTTAGAGATTCATGGCCCTGCCATTCATCTTTTGATAAACTTGGAAAAACTTTCATCGTTTTTACAAAAGTAAGAGATATTCTGGTTGCTAATCTGTGAACAATGCCTATGAATTAATTCAAGCATGATAAAGGACACAACTTTGTTTCTTAGGAGCTGTTTGTACAGCTTTGCTGTATCAAGTGAGCAGCCACTGCCATGAGGAAAAAGCCACAGGCAAAAGAACGAGCTTTCTTTCCCATAATAGATCAAGATGAAGGAATATCAAATGCATCAACTCTAAGCCCAGCTGATGACTTTTCAATGAAATTCTCATTCCGGGAGCCCCAATCTCACACGGTGTTTCTTCTGTAGCGCTTGTTATCTAATATAATAGGATTTGGATATCTAAGAATTTTCTGAACTTGGTAATGCTTGATGCAGGCACCTGACAGAGAGGCTAGTGGCTGGAAGCCACTGATGAACACGGCCAGTCTATTGCAATGGCTTTTAAAAACCAGGAGCTATTCATCCCAAATGTTTCAGTAGATTTTTATTCACTTTGCTCGCTAACATTTTCCCTGTGTCAGCCAATTAATCACAGAAATATGACTTACAAGAAACAAATAAGAAAATAAAGCCTAAAGTTCACAAGATGTACTCATTTATATTTATATTCAGTTTTTTATCGCCTTTTTTTATTTGTAAGCTGCCTAGAGTCACTTATACAGTGAGGTGGGTGGTGTATAAATTTTATTAATAAATAAATTAAATAAATTTATGGTCCAAGTTTCATACTTTTCTATCACTATACCAAGAAACATAGGAAGGAAGGAAGGAAGGAAGGAAGGAAGGAAGGAAGGAAGGAAGGAAGGAAGGAAGGAAGGAAGGAAGGAAGGAAGGAAGGAAGGAAGAGAAGTGTCATATTTTGCTTTTTCAAAAAAAAAAAAAACAACCTGGAATTACAGGTAGGGCTAAACCATTTTATTTTAGCCATGTTACTGATAGTTCACAGGTCAAAGGTTCACAACCACAGCATGTTTTATAACAATATGAGAATATGAGAATGTTGTGTTAATTGTAAATCTTCCACATATTTTATTGTATGGATTACACTGTGGAAAATGTCAAAATAAAATGTATGTGTGTTCTGTCTTTCATGTATTTCAAATCCATAATTGCAGTTGTACATTTAATAATTATAACCTCAGATTATTTCACACAGACATGTTGAACAGTTGGAACAGTATTTTATACTGACTTCTTAGTCACAGAATAAGTGTAATATTGGTTCCTTGTGTACGTAAATGAGCAAGCACAAAATATCCTGTTTTTATTTACAACACTGCTTTTTTTTTTTTTTTTTGAAGTCATGTTAGAAACACAATTTTAGATTAAGATTCAACAACCCATGACCCGTTGCGGCATCATTTCAGAAATACTTCCTTACCTAAACAGAGAAACAATATAACTAAGGTCAAAAAACTAGTGGGAGTGTGACTGACTTACAACTTGCTGCCAGCTTCCCCATTGACTTGCTTGTGGGAATCTGGCAGGGAGCATCAGAAATCTTCCTCCCTCCCTCCCTCCCTCCATCCCTTGATTTCCTTCCTCCTTCGCCTCAGAACATTTTAGAATCCCTGCCAGTTTCTCCACTGAGTTTTGGGAAGTTGTCAAGTATAGTTTAAAAATAGGATGACATGACTGCGACTGACCTATGTGTGGTAAGAGTGAAAAGGAACTGGTGGAGAATGCTCAGTTTGGGGAGACTTACCTGAGCAATTTGCGACCTTCCCTGCCAGGTTCTTCGCTGACTTTCTCCCTGCAAGCTTCCCACAAGCAAAGATTTTTCTAGTAGTAAGGTGGCAAGGAGCATTGGCAATCATATCATTTACTCGTGGCTTCCCCATTGACTAGTGGGAAGCTGTCAGGAAATGTTGGAAATATGGATCACTTGACCACAGCTGACCGCAGCAGTGCAGCAGCAGTGCTGAAGAGCAGCAGCAGCAGAACTGCGCTGAATCAGCAACAACTTTCCAAAATTTCATTCTCACAGGAGCTGTGGGTCTCTACATTCTGTATGTTAGCCCATTTGAGGTACCTTGGTTGGAAAATTGTTGCCCTATGAAGCACTATTTCGCCCAGTTAAGGGTTACAGACAGGAGAGTTTTAGGAGTATATAGATACAAAGAGATTTAACTGTGTAAGTAAAGTTCCAATGAAGAATTTTTGATTTTGACTAAAGTGGACTTTTCTAAAAATAAATAAGTAAGCTTTAAAATGGAAAGGGTACAGCATTGTTTATCTCCCACCAGTCAAAAAAGACATTGAATATCACTAATGAGCCTTTTCATTTTTTCAGCATTTCACTTAAGTATGAGATTTTCCTCCTTTTATTTCCTAGCACAAGGATTCAAAGAATGTAGCCCATGGGCACATGATCCAGAAATTCTCAGAGGGGGTGAGGCCAAACCTCAGTTCCTGGGATACCACTGTTCTATCTTGAGCAGTGGATTCAAGGAATAAAATAGGCTTAAGGTGTTCATTTCACCCTTTAATTACTCCAAGTACAAGGACACCTCTGAGGACTTCCATCTTGCTTTTCTATCAGTTAAAAAGAAAAAAAAGGCTGCAATGTTTTCTCTTTTAGTTTCTTTATTGGTAGAGGGAGCTTTAACACTGAGACAGATTCTACTGACCAAGAAAAAATAAATGCTGTTTAATTTTTTAGAACTTCTATATACAATGTCTCATATAAGATTTAAATAAAAAGTAGAACATTATTAAAATTATAAAATAAAACTTAAAAATGAATAAAATAAAATGCATAATATAATAGGAAGGAAAAGTGTCAGTTGGCCCATTTATTTTTAAAGGCCAGTCCTCATCATACTCTGCAAAGTCTGGTGTGTCCCCTCAGGTGACAGAAGTTGTGACCTCCTGTTGTCAGTCCTGCTAAGTAGACCAAACCAAGAAATCAACTGCATAAGAAGACACAAATTACTTTTATTAATATTGGATATAGTAACAGAATCTTGAAGTCTGACTGTGCTTTGCTTCCACCTGTAATACCCCTCTTCGAATCATTTTACTAGAAATAGTAAAATAGGCCTTTAGCTTGATACCTTGCTTGCTTTGTTTGTGTTACTGCTTCCATGTAAGTAAAGGTATCTACTTAGTATGGTCAAAAAATCAAGATGGAGGCCATGATTGCAGTTTCATCCATTTTTTTTTAACATGGATCTCTCATGATAATAATAAACACTTCCTTTGACAATGAAATAACCTTTCATTGTCAGTGTTCCAAGGTCAGAAATGTTTCATCAGACATACTTCATAGAGGAAGAACAGAAAAATGTCCAGCCCACAAAATAAAGTTATAGTATAATAAACTGTTACGTATGTGCATATCCTTATAGAATAGTGGATCAATATATAATATACAAACTTGTTATTATCAGAACAATTTATTGGGAAAGGCTAGTAAATTTGAATTTTTAAAAAAAAAAAATTGGCCCTTTTTTTATCCTTTTTCCATTTTAAATATCTCTTTAGTATCTTTCTGAGAGCCATTTTGGCAAAGTGGTTAAGGCATCAGGCTAGAAACCAGGAGACCATGAATTCTAGTCCTGCTTTAGGCATGAAGCCAGCTGGATGACTTTGGGCCAGTCATTCTGTCTAAGCCCTGGAGAGGAGGAAATGGCAAACCACTTCTGAAAAACCTTGCCAAGAAAACTGCAGGGATTAGTCCAGGTAGTCACCTGGAGTCAAAAACTGACTCAAAGGCATATATATGTGTGTGTGTGTGTGTGTGTGTGTATATACATACACACATACACACACATAGTATATATATAATAACAATAATACTAATGTACATACCAATTTATATGCAAATTCTATCATCTTAAAACAAAAATTTATATGCAGATACTATCATGCTAGAAACAAAATTATGAAATTAAACACTGTCACATGAAGAATATCCTCAAAATACAACTATAAATTAAACTGGAAAGCACATACTACTTCTTCCAGTCTATCTGATGATATTCTTATTGGAGAAAATGTTTTGATGTTAACCCATCAAAATTATGTTAACATTATTCTAAAAGCTATTCTAAAATTCATGTGTTCCATTTCCTAAAAACTAGTTTGATCAACAGTTGTTAGGCCTGTTTAGTCAGACATGAATGTCAAAGCATGCTTGATGACAAATAAAATAATAACTTAAATATGGGGCCAGGAAGAACACTTAGAGCTATTTTAGTCTCACTGATAATCAGTTATGTTCTATCCAGAATGATCTCAAATAGACTGTCTAGAAAAAAAAGAAACAAACATAATGTATTTCCAGCAGGGCTATGTGAAATTGGGAAACAATCACCCTGCATGAACACTCACTACATTTTTAAAAGTTAGCCAAGGTCACAAGCCTATGGAAATCTTAATTAAAGTTCCTGGGGAATGCAAAAGCAAAGCAATAAAGAAGAGAAGATCTATGTGTGTCATAGTAGATTAGTTTGAGACCACTGAGGTTTGACACCGTGAAATACAAAATTGGGTTAAATGACAAGAACTCTGTTCATTTCAAAGTTGCTATCCTTGCAGGAGGTATATCTCTTCAAAAATCATGCATCTTCCAAAATTAGAAGATAGCTAGGAACCTAGTAACCCAATCTTATACAGATGTATTAAAACAAAACTAAAGTGCCATCGAGTTCAATGGATTATCCCTGTTGGCTGACTATAAGATTATGGCTTAGATTGGTATATAGGTCTTTTCTATACTGTTGATTTAGGAATGTTTGAGAGGCACTGCCACACTTTGGTTTCATAATCTTGAGTATTTGGTTTAATTTAAAAGTACATTTGTAGGCTTAAAGTTGGTGAAGATAATAGAAACATTCAGTATTCCATCCAGTTTATCACTTTAATCAATGATTTGTCCATGAATATAATGATTTACCATCCCTTTCAGCACAACATGGAGGGCTATAGACCTACCTCTTGATATTCAATTGTTTCATTTCTGAAGTATGTGATGAGAGGCAGGGCTGGACTTTGGGACCAAATTTCACGTGATCCAAACAGACCAGTGAGGCAAAGGAGCTCCCTGTGACACCTAAAGAGTGGTGAGTTTGTTTGTTTGTTTGTGTTTCTATTGTTCTGAAATCACCTAGCAATATTTTATGCTTGTATAGAGTGGGCAGACACAGCTGTAAATATTCATTTAATTATTTTTTTGTTTTAATCTTTTCAGCAATGAAAAGCAATGACATTTTTTTTTTAAGGAGGATAACTAGGAGTCCTCAGGGTTACCTTCAGGGTCTAAACTATCAAACCACATCATTGTCTGAAGTTTCCTCTAGAATTGTAGGAAGGGAAAACAAACAAATAAACAAAGGGCAAGCAACTACATGACATGGGCTGCCATACAAATGTGAAAAATAAATAAACAAAAACTTCCATCGCTCCTACAACCATTATAGTTGCTTCTACAGTAGATGGACTAAGTCTTCTGTTGCATCAGAGTCAGTAGATGCATAACACCTTAAAGCTGCTAGCCATTGGAAAAGCCTTTTCCAAGTTCTGATTTCCAAGTTGGTTCTTACTCATGGGTTTTTGTGATGGAATGGAATTATGAAGGCCAGACTCAGGGAGGGAAGCATCCTCTTTCGTCTCCTGAGGGGCGAGGAAGAGATAAGAGGATGAGGCTGGCACCTCCCTGAGGAATTCACTCTGTGTTGACTGGCTGACCTTGGGAACTGAGTTTCAGTCTGGGAAGATTCTTGCTAGAGGTTGTAGCTAATAAACATTGCTGAAATGAATCTGCATGGTCTCCTAGAGTTCCTTGGGTTAGGCCTGACAGTTTTGCATCTTCAAACATAAATGTATATGTCTTGGAATGACTTGATCCTGGGGGGGGGGGGGGGGGGGAGTGCAAGCAGTTCCATGTTTGCCCATTTCAGAGGACACATCCCAAAGATTCTTCTTTGAAGGACTGGAATATCAGGTTAGCTTTAGCACTTTAGGAGCAATTTCTTCCCCGCCATATCTTATTTTGAAAAATAGCCTTGGGAGATATGAAGCATGGCAGGTGAACAATAATGGAAAGTTACCACACAAAGTTTGTCCTGTTAAATCTGGTGTTTCTAATTAAACAGTACCTGGTAGTGGAATGCTATGAAAAATCCTTGTCTAAGGCTCTGAAGATAATTTTTCCAATCAGAAAAGACAATTAATGAGCTAGATATACAACTGATTTGCCATAAATTGCCTTCTCATTTTCCTCAATTTCTCCATTTTCATGTGCATGTTTTTATAATTTCAATATTTGACTGCCAAGCTTTTAATAGTTTTAGTTTTGTTTGTTAACTGTCATGATTATTTGTGTTATTCCAAGAGCCTATTTTAGTTTCTAGTACTTTCTGAATCCAGTGATAAGTGAGTTTAGAAATTTGTGTATGTTGTCAAAAGCAGTATAATATTACCATTCTTATAATCTTACACTGTCAGATTTTGAAAGCTTTTATATCTAAGAATAATGTGAACATATGCCCTTGAGCACTGGCCTTACATAAGTGATGAAGAACATGTGATGGAAGAAGCTATTTGTTATTTATTCAGACTGACCATTACTGTGTAATCATAAAAAGTCTGCAGATGAAAGTTACAGTTTGATTCTAACAGACAGAGATTTATTGTTTTTGAAATAATGCCCAGTGATCTATAATATCACAATGCCAATAGTTTGTCCTGTTAAATCTAAAATACTACTTTAGCCACCATTTACTACATGTTAAATTTAGAGGGACTCAGGGAAATATTTACCTATTCATCCTCAAGTTCTTTTTGTTTTGCTGCATGTAAAATCTGCCTAATCTATCATGCATCATGTGATTTTGTATAACTAAACAGTTTCAACACTGAATTTTATTTTGATTCCTAACAGCCAAATTAACACAGCTCCCTCAAACATTCCCTGACTTGCTTGTCTTTCTGAAGACTATTTAACTTTTTCTTTTCTTTTCTACTGGGAAGATGGTCTGCTGCAAAGCAAAGGACTGCTGTCTGGCATCATTTTGATTTCCATTAATATCTCTGGACTTTCAAGCTCTAAAGGAAATCTTAGAAAATAGAAATGGTTATTGTTATACCTCATGTTCAAAAGTGGGAAACAAAACTAAACTTGGAGGTGTGGTATAAAAGAACATAATGAGCTTGTTCTACATTTTTCTCTTTGTATATTTGTGTGTGTGTCTGTGTTTGTAGGGGGGAGCATGAAGAGGAATATTTGTATGCATCTTTTGCATGTCTCTGTAATTATTTTAGGATCATTAGTTTGCCTTCTGTGAAATAAATTTCCAGGGGATACTATAGATTCAACATTTTCTACTTGTAACTCAGAGTCAACCTCTTTCATGGTGTTAGATTCTTTGGCAAATTAATTATTAAAGAATTCTACCAGTTCGATTTCTTGTATCTGGCTTTTTTATAGTCATACTATCCTAGCATTTTATTAGCAAACCAGCAAAGTACAGTAGCCATTTTTCCAGAGTATCCATTACACACTTTCAAATCATGTCCACCAAGACAGAATGATTTAGAGAACTATGCTGTTATATATAATAAAAATATACTATATAGAAATAATTTTAGAAGTAAAATCAAAGAGAAGCCACTTAGCCACTACATTTATAGATTTACAAAAAAATAATCTATTTTTTTACACTGAACAATGGCTGTTTGACAGCCTGTATATCCAAAGACTCTGAGCTTTATCATGACCACTGGAGCCATCTCATTCTCTTCCAAGTTTCAGCATCAACTGTATTGCTGAAGTTCAAGAAGAAAATATTTCAAAATAGTCTCAAGTTATTGAGGGACTTAAACTTAGGAGGGTGGGGGAATGAATAAAAATACTCAGAGCAGTATGTATTTAAGACTTATGTATGAACTTTATATATAGTTAAATTTCAGGAAGAGGTATTTACTTTTCAGATTGCACTTTTTTCTTCTCAAACTTCATACAAAATGGTTTGGGTATGTGTATATACCATGTCTGTGTTGATTTTACATGAAATATAGGTGATTTGTAATTGTTTATTTTTTATTTTAAATAGTGAAATTGAACAATAGTGACCAAATATACAGTTTGAAAATGCACCATCCTGTTATTCACTTTGGTATCATTCTTCTAGTCCTCTAGGAAACATTTGGCCATGCACTGTGAGAGGCAAAGTAGCTGTTTTGTTCATTCAAGTCTTGTTGATTTGTTGAACTATTTATTACAACTACATTCTGAGGTATTTCAAATGAATTGATCAGAAATTCATAAAGGATCTAGACAGCAAAATATTAGAGCAAACTAGAACACTAAACTTCATCTTAATTCTGGAAAGAAAGAAGTAAGTCTGCTTTTCCTTATTTGAAAAAATGTTGTTTTATCCAATTATACTTTGATTTTATGATGTGGATTATTTAGTATTGTCTGTTAAGTAGTTTTATTTACATACCTGGGATATGAAATAGATGAATGGGAAATTTATTCATCAGATATTTATGCTTACACAATGAATACTTCCATGGGCAAATATAATGTATATGTTAAAAAAGATAATAGCATTTTTTAAAAAAAAAAGTTGAAGCTTTTTCTGAAGCAAATTTGCAATAGCCATTACATTGCTTAATTTATGGTGGTTTAGGAAGTATTTATTGTCTTAAAAATATCATTCCAAAATTGATTCTATGGATGAAATAACTTCTAGTTTTATTTGTGTTTACAAATAATATAACTTTTAGTTTCTTCTGTCTTTTTGGAAATCTTTATGTTTAATTGCTTTTCTTCTACTCTTCACTCCTTACATTACTTGTAAACATTTTTAGCAACTTGAAGTGTTTTGATGTTTATCTCAAATCACATCACTGCACAGATTAAAGCAGACATTTGATTATACCAGTGAACCTGTTGTAAGACTTAAGCATCAACGTTTTAATCAATTTTGCAGAAAGAAAGCAATAAAGACTCTGAAAAGAAAGTTCATACTGGAGCACTTAAGCCTTTCCCTGTAGATATCTCCAATTCTTTATTTAAACAATTAAAGAATATTATCTAAGCAACTGTTTTTGTCTTACACTTGGTGCTTCATTATAGCATAAGTTAATGTGATGATATTACCACATTAAGAAAGATGCTAAGCACTTTAAAAGACTGAACAATTAATGCCTATTCTCATCAATGAAAATATAGGCTACTTCTTCCAATCTATCTGAAACTTCACATAAGCCTATATAAGCCTCTAGGCTGCATAACTGGTGCATTAGAGCTGAAAATGAGATGGAGGATATCTAATACAGCCCTGGTAATCCTGCCTAGAGCTGAAATAGCTGTGGAGGCTTGTAGCATCCAGAAACGTTGTGATTAAAAAAGTTTTTTTTTCTCTTTTTTTTTTTTTTAAAGTAGCTTTTGGATATTAGATAAAAATTACTTTTTTTCCGTTCAACTATTTTAAGCATTAACAAAATGAGCTGATAGATTACATAATGGAAATACCTTCAATATAGATTATGTCTGAGGTATTCCAAAATAGAAGAGTGTATATTTGGCCATTATTTTGAGAGAATCATTGTCTATGGGTACAAAATAGCTTCCTCCAATGCTGGTTCCTGTCCCACCAACTTCATTTCCTTCAAATCTGACTCAAGTAAAGAATAAAAAATATAGGGGGGCCTTTTGTCATTTCCTTTTATGTATGCAATATTCAAACATTTAATAAAAAGAAAAAAGAAAACTGAGTTAAACTGATTGGATTATTGCCAAAGGATGCAAGTATTCTCATCAGGTGACATTGTTTCTGAAGCTAGCTAGATTTTATTTTCATAAAGTATGGTAGACAGTTTGCTATGCAACTACAATGAAAGTTACTGACATTTAAAATATATATACATAGGGTTAATTCATTTTACTTTGGTAGTTTGATGGATGTCTAGAGATGAAATTCGTTTCAGTCATAATGGGCTTATAAAACGCTTATGGAATAGGTAAAGAAATAGAAAAGTTTTAAGTAGTGATGACTTAAGATCAAGAAATAAACTGTAAGCCTGTTAAGCACTGATCAAGGTAACATGCTATATGAGGATTTATCCTTTGGCATATAAATCTCATAAGTAAAATTAATTGTGATAAACCATCTACTGTACATAAATCTGTGCTTCACATTGTCTTAAAATGCCAGTGCAGTCTCCTGTATTAATCTGTACAAGGAAACAAAATAGATTTGCACAAATTAGGTTATTTTATTTCTGTGTTAAGATAAATAGAAAATTTCTGATAAAGGACCTTACTAGATTGCTTCATTTCACAGGGGATGTACGGTCATAATGACATTACAGTAGTATACTTGGAATGGCTGAATTGCTGCCATAAGTGCTTGGGGGTGGAAGCTTCCTAGCACTTAACATTCAAAAAGTGCTGTACATCTGTTCCACATTTCTTTCCTTCATGGATTTCTTTGTTAAAAGAAAGAAAAAAAGATGAAAGAAGCAGTGGGGAGAATGTCTGCACCCCTTCTAATAGTCTTTAATTAAAGAAGTCTAGAAACAACCAATGGATACTAATTTTGATGGCTATCTACAGAATCTCAGACAGAACATCTTTAAAATACTCACCCATCTATTCTCCTATGTGTGCTTGTAAGTTTTTTAAGTGCACCTGAGTGGCCACTGTGTAACAGAGATCCTAGCCTGGGCTAGTCACTGCCATGATCTTAGATTCTTTTATTATTACAGTAAGTACTTTTAAACAACAAAATGAAGATCATTTGGAAGAAGGAATGACAACTAGAATGAAAAATATCTCTACATCTTTCTCCAGCAATGGACACCATTTCATTTAACTGCCTGTCTGCTCAGGTCCATAATGGAATTATAGGGCTTAAAAAGTGTTTCACTAAGAACATGCATTCTTGTTTGTCTTCTCAACTTGCCTGCATTCTCTTCCACCAACTTTTGCCTGTCTACTTCCACTGAGACTAAAGGCATTGTGTTGTTAGCCATCAGAGTTTTCTTCTATTTCTTCATTTTCTGCTTCCTACTGTATCTACATTAATGTATAGCTGAGGCAGTTAGGGTTAGGATTAGGGTTATATCCTCCAGTATACCCTCATCGAAAGAGTCCAATGCTTTAATTTTAATTCCAATTATGAACACATATTTTTGTTGTTTCCACTGTTAATTGTTATTGTCCCTGGCATGTTCTATCACTGCTACCTGCAGCTAAATAGAGCTCATTCTAATTACAGGGTTGTAGTAGTATTTTTTATGTTGTTGTTTATAGTTACTAATACATGGATGTCAAGTTAAGTGACTTTTGGATACCATTGTTTTCACTTCAGCTGATGAAAGATACAACTATTAGTGTCTAGTCTACAGCAAATACTGTGTACCAGTGCTATAATATATTTTTGATATAGAATTTGAAATATATTGTTATTTTAATTACCCAGTCTTAACTAGCTTTTTGATCACTACCCAATGAACATACTCTCAGGAATGCCTTCCTGCTGTCTCAGATATTTGGAATGCAGTGGCTAATTATTATTAACAGAACAGGTTCCATTTTGATTTTCTGTCT